>JZKD02S1812478.1:366746-389831 GCA_000966675.3 Picea glauca | reverse complement strand
TATATATATATATATATATATATACATGGATGCATGAGAGGCTAACAATTTGTTTGGTTGTGTACATAATGAATTGCAGAGAGGAAATGGGTCTTGGATATGGCTGTATTGTAAGCCCATAAGGAAGACCAATTTCCTATTGTGCAAAACTACAAGAAATGGTCTTTCCTTTTTGAGAAAGTGAATTTGATTGTTAGTATGCACAATTCTGAAATTGTTTGTGATGACGTTATAAAGGTGCAATAAAAATGTATGTGCATGGAAAACCAACAATTTCTTTGGCTGATTGAAGTTGAAAGTGTAGGAAGAAAAGGGGTCTTGGATATGGAAGCAATGTGAGCCCATAAGGAAGACCAATTTCCTATTGATCCAAACCTCTATGGGAAGGAAAGTCTCATAATTATGAATCTGGTTCCTGTGCGGAACAAATATGAAAATAAAATGTGGAATTGGAAATCTATAGGTGACAAATTTACAAGGAAACTCTAAATTTAAAATTTATGATGATGTCTCATGAATTTCTATATGCCTATGATACAAGGGAAAGGAAAATATCTGCGAAGAGTGAAGAGACGAGAGACTGATCTCTCGGGTTCGAGGAAGAATTGTGAAAAAGAGTATGTTATGATCACAGGAAATAAAGACTGACTCGCGAGAAGGAGAGTAACCTTTGTCCTTATATATGACTGAGTCAGGAGAAGGAGAGTAACCTTCATCCCTATCTATTTCTATTCCAGGAGAAGGAGAGTAACCTTCATCCCTAACTTTCGTTGAGTTGGAAGGATGTCAAGATGAAAAGCATGAAAAATTGCTACTACTGAGCCATGAGAACCTTGTGGTAAGCCATGATCACCTAGAATATATTATGTTGAGGTAACACAAGCCGAAGGGACACCTCGACAGAGCAGTTCCGAGGGATGCCTCGACTATAAGGTTCAATAAAGTCTCTGGAATTCTTCTTGTGTGAGAAAACCTTGGCAAGGTAAGATGGATCACCCGAGGGACTGTATATAAGAGAAGGGGATTCTTGAGCTTGGGCCTGGAGGGTGAGTGACCACAAGGAATATGAGACCTTAATACTTCTTGTAAACTATTGATTGGGATCATGCACACAATGGGTAGTTCTTCCTGTGCAAGAAATCCTTGGCAAGGAAAGATGGATAACCCAAGGGACTGTATAGCAGAGAAGGGGATTCCTGAGCCTAGGCCTGGAGGGTGAGTGACTGCAAGGAAGATGATACCTTTATATTTCTTGTAAACTATTGATTAGGATCATACACGCAATGAGTATGTCAAGGAAAAACAATGAGACTGTATAACAAGACAACCATGTGGATACAAATCCACAAACTGCGCTGATAATTATTTTGCTAAGATTATGAATTTTTTCTAGAAAGTTTCATGCAATGTTTTTGCATAAGACTATGATTAATGTTCTTGTTTTCCAAGAATTATTGAAATTAGGTGATGAAGATTAAGGGTCTGAAAAAGGACCTAACTGAAAAAGAAGGATCAATATTTCTAAAACAGTTGAATGAGAAAGGCATGACAGGTGTTTTTGAGAAAGAACACCGAGGATGGTGTTCCTTTAAGGGGGAGGGAATTGTAACATCCATGTTTCCCCCAACTTTTAATTAATCATAAAATAGGATTAGCATGATAAGGCATGTGGATGATGTAAATGTATTATTGTTAAATTTCCCATAATTGACTGATAGGCAGTGAAGCCTTGAAGTACAAGACATGATATCTCTATAGGAAGGAAATTAGTTAATGAAGAAAGGACCAGTGGTTGAATCATCAACCACCCCCATGAATGGAAGCATGGTCTAGATGCAGAATGTCAGCCTGAAGTACCACAGAGACCTGCAGACCCGAGCTTCCTTCTGACAGAAGGAACAGGACAAGTCTAAAACCTTCCAAAGGAGGGAAGGTAAGATACATACAGACACACAGCAAGAGGAGAGACACCAGACGAGAGCGCAAGCTCAAAAATGGGATGCGAGAACCAAAAGGAAGTGCAGAGAGAATGACCTAAAGGACCGAACATGAGCTTGATGTTGGGAAAGCATCTGATAAACCTCATAAGGTCGTTGTGACTGAGAGAGTTTTCTATGAGAGATGGCGTAAATTCCATAGTGATATCATGGCTTGGCACAGGCATGGCCAGATTGCTAATAATGAATGTCTCTGAGCCTATGGTTGGGTGGAAAGGCACACACCCAAAGTTAGTTAGTTGGATGCAGCTTGTAATAGATATGTATTCTCATACCCTGTGAAATTGAGCTGTAATTGTGTAATAAAATTAGATATACTATGAATGACCCAAGGATGGATATCTTTGCTTAATGATTTATACTGTATCCATTTTTGTGTTTTCTTTATGGTGTAATTAGGCAAGTAATAAATTATATGAATTGGACATGTTATGTATTCATAAATGCTTGCACCCTATGGTGGCTTAAACTAGATCCATGAACTGTGAGATCGTCGATCTTGGGCACAGTTTCACATATGCATGTTGACACTCCTAGTTGTTTGGATTCCCTTCGAGGAGGGAGTTTGTTAAAGCTTAGGAGAGATAGTCCACACATGCACAGGCTCTCTACAAGGAAAGCAAAGATTGAGAACCACTTAAGTTCTAGAGTTGAGGAATGAGCGTAAGGGGTGCGCGAAAGGATTCTTCCAAGCATTAAGTTCAAGAGAAAGAGTGCAAAGCTCTTAAGCCTTTTAGAGTTAACAAATATCAGGAATAATAGTGTGATTGAAGTATCGAGAAAGGGGGGGTCCGTTGTTTGGAAGATGAACAAACGAAATCTATTTGGAAGAAGCTACGGTCTGTTGTGACCATTGGGTATGGGAAAGAGAGTGGGAGTCAACACTGGAGTCATTTGGCCTTTGCGAGTATGGAGTACTGAGTGAGTTCATCATAAGGGAGGTAAAATCCCTGAAGTTCTGAAGTCCCAAATTTAACCCTGAGCCTTAGATCTGAGATTTCCCGGGAACAATCCTGACCGACAGATTTGGGAGGTAGATGATAGTCAAGTTACTAGAACTACCCATGACATAAGAACCTGATAACAGACATGTTGGTTCATGGACATGATTAACATACGTCATTGATCTCATTGGGAATGGATGATCAATGACTATAATTAGACTAGAGTCGAGAGAGCACTGCCCTGATGGCAGAGGTTGAACCCTGCAATTTCTATGAACCGTCGATCACCATTGACCTTCGATCTGAGTTTGATGAGATCCCTGAATTGCATGGAGTGCATGGGAAGGAAGAATATTCAAGGGGAATCAAGCTCAAAGGAGATATTACTTTCAGGCATGCAAAAGAAGTCCAAGAGATGGACCCGTAGGAGGAGCTAAGGTCGAAGCCTTTGAACACATAGAAAATATTCTAAGTCAAAAGAGATCAGAATCTCAGGAGGAGGAGTGAAATTGTTCTTTGGATCACAGTGCAGAGGATCAATAACCATCTAATTGGAACAAGGTTCTCAAGCCTTAGTGCTTTGCACATGCAGGAGAGTAGACTTACCAAAGTCTAGAAGTCTCGAAGTAGTTTGAGACCATCCATCGTCAAGGAGAATGAATTAAATATCAAGCGTCGAATCCAAAGGATAGGTGGTGTAAACCTATATACTTTGGGTAAAGACCCGAAACAAATGTCAACCGTCGGATCGTCCGAAGTAAATGTCAATTGTTGGATCTAGAGGACAGGTGGCATAAGTCTGTGGACTTTGGGTAAAGACCTGAAGTAGATCATGTCCATTGATCAGCAGAAGATACGTGTCGATAGATCGAAGAATTTGGGGAAAACTACTTTGGAGGTTTCCAAGTGAAGAGTGTGACAAACTTCTGAAGCCCCAAAGGCTGAAGAAGATCGCAATCGTCCATTGCAGAGGGACATGTGGGAAAAATCCATGAAGTTCGGGTGAAATCACTCTGGGAGAAATGAGTGCATAGGATTCTGAAACTCCCGAAGCCCAAAGAGCCAAAGAGCCTAATAGAATCTGGGCCGTCAGATCCAAAGGGTATGTGGCGAAAGATCATAAACTTCAGGTGAAAGTACTCGGGGAGAAAATGAAGGAGTAAAGTTTGAAATTGCCAATCCCTGAATAGCCGACGCAGCTGGGAGCCTTCGATCTGTGAGAGGACACATGTCATCAGATCGTGAACTATGGATAAAATGCTTTGGGAGAAGCAGAGCGTGGGGAAATTGATATTTGAAATCGTCGAAGGTCGAAGTTCTAAATTGGACGATAGCCATTGATTTAAAAGTGGACGTGTGGCACTAGATCTAGAACTCTGGGTATAGAGAACTCCAGAGGAAAGGAGAGGGTGAAAACGCTGAAGTCCCGAAGGAGATCTCGATCGTTGATCTACTAGGAGGTTGAAGGACTGTTGATCTGGTCTTGGTTGAAAAGTGATGAAGTCCCGAAGAGGACCAGGGTCATCTATTTGGAGAGGACAGGTGTCAAAAGATCCAACACTCTGGAAGGATTCACTCTGGAGATTTGTGTTTGTGGAGAGAGGATATAGAACATTGATCAAATTAGTTGAGTGGTGTATGATATACAACTCCAGGTACGAAGAACTCCGAGAGAATAGGGTGAAGGAAGGAGAAAGAACTCCCAAAGTTTGAAGAGTTGGATTTCATCAGAACCATCTGTTTGTTGAGGACAGGTGTCAACAATTCTTCCACTCCGGAAGATAACTATTGACAGAGGAAGTGAAAGTTGAGTGTTGAAACTTTTGAAACCCAAATCGCGAAATAAATCACATACATTGATTTAGAAAGGTTAGATTGGATCCACAGATTCAGAAAGAATAGATATGAGCCGTCAGTTTAAAAGAATCATCAAGGTCATGAGATCGATGGTCCCATCGCATTGTGGGGACCAAAGGTGTGCGAACTTTAAAAAGTTGAGGGCGGGCCACAATCCAGACCACAGTTTTGGAGAAAGGACACATGGAGGCTCAAGGTGAATTGCAGGGTGAAAATTATTTGGTTTCAAACCACCCTTGGCCACGCCTACAATCGCGTGGATTATGTGAGGTCATCGCCCAAGGTCATGACAAGGAAGGGCTTTTTAGAAAAAGGGCTAGCGCCCAAACTCGAAGATTTCGAAAGAAAAAAAGGGGAAGGTTGTGAGTACCATTAGACCTTCACCCAGAAGTCGAAAGAGTCTATGTTTAATTGTAGAACGAGACCATCAAGGTCTCAGAGAGTCGTTTGGCTTCAAAATCAGAGATCCTTGACCAGGAGGTCGAACTAGTTCCCCGACTTTCCAAATTAGAAACCATGGATGGAGAATATGTCCTTTAAGAAAAGAGAAAATTTGTATGCCCCGTCGTGGGTGTGTTACATTGGAATAACCCATCTAAGCAAGGGAAAGAGGAGTCCTTAGGATTGAATATAACCCTTATAAAACATGTAGAGTAATGTGGGCATATGAGTAATATTATGAGATCACAACTATAATAAGAGAATGTATATACCTATTGACCTAAAAGCTTGCCTATTCTAGTGAATGAAAAATGAATATAGTTGGGATACATCTGCACTGTAGGCATGGGTAAATTTCTTGGTGCACAAGGATATGCTAGAATGGATATGGAAAAATATTGATCATGCATACAACATGCATATAGATTTATTATAGTTTGTTATTAAATATAAGATGTGGATAGGTTGTAAGCATATATGTATCATTCAAATTAGACATGTTATAAACTATGGTGAGTTGTAAGGTATGGTCTACCGATGGACTTTTTAGATGAGAATGACCTGATGTCAGCAAGATTTAACAACATGAATGAAATGCTTATAATATTGTGGTCTTTTACCTTATAAATATAGGACTATAAGGATTGATGAGAAACCGATACAAGGTCTAATTAAGGAAGTGTTGGGGAAATTTTATATGACCAATGGGTCATATTGACATCCACAGGTGGATGGTATCCCTATGGATATGGCTTGGTATACTTATATAACAATAAGAGGGAATTTAGGAAAATATTCCCTTTGTAGAGGTATGTTGACCAATAATGAATTGAGGCATTAAGAGAGAATAGAAATGGTTATCTTACTTCCTTGGGTAATGCAGTAACTACCCATCTGAATTATGATTTGTGGAAGGTTTATTTTTTTACAACAAAAAGGGAAAAATTGGCCCTTGTTGGTTGTTTCCATGTAGAGAGGGAAACATCAGTATGGATTGTGATTGTGACACTAGTCATATGATTGACTTTAACCTCTCACTAAATAACATTGTTTTTAAAACTAAAATATCAATGTGAATGAATGAGGTAAAAATGTGCAAGTGATCATGTGCACACACACACACACACATACATGCTTAAACGTATAATATGACTTCCTGATCAAGTAGGTTGTGAGGCAATATGTGTACTTTATAGGTCTAGGAAATTCCATGGATGCACGATTAACCCTATGTTGGAGGGTTTGATTATCTCGATGGAATAATAACTTGAGGAGGATGTGTTCCATGTCCTCAAGAAAAGCTAGTGTAAATTGATGAAAGAGTAAATGAGCAGGGATTCTCTTTTGTCATGATAAAAGGAAACATGATTATGCTTTTAAAGGCTACATGTAAATGATTGTGAACAATCATGAACTAATTAATTTTTAATAGATATAGAAAGGAAAATATATGGTGGACCCACACATTGCATGATAAAGAATGTGATTAATTAAACATAGTGTGAATACAAATTGATAAAATACATGTGCATGTGTGAATGCACAATTTGGATGCATAATAGAGATGCATGTTGATAATTCCTTATGGAATATTGGATAAAACATTGAAATGGTGAAGTTGAGGTTGAATCAAGGTTCAGGTTGATTTAGATAAGTGGCAGATAGGTAACAAGTGAGTTACATGTTGAAAAAGTTCCATGTAGAGGATCTGCATAAATACCCTAACAAGAAAATAGGGCCATAATCTTAATGACTGTTGGAAAATTAGACAATAGACTACAAAGTATATTTGTACAAGAATCCAAAATTTCATTTTAACATCTCATGCGTGAGTAAAATATATGCAAATGAATGTTGACCAACCTGATTTTCTCTTTGGTGAGTGTGAAAAATGCATCAGTTCTTAATTTGTAGGAAAAATTTTCTTATTGTAGCATGCTAAATTATTCAGGGAAGTCAAAAAGAAACTTGGCTGAAACTACTTAAGGAATAGAACAGAAAAATCCCAAGGACAAATTGCTTAAGCAAAGTAGGAGAAAAGGAGAACCACTTTTCTCACTCTGAAAACTTTTATTTGCTTAAGAGAGTTATAAACCTCAAAAAGGGATGACTCTGAAAGAAAAGGAAAATAAACAAATAAGTATGTTTAAATGAATAGGCTTGGTTGAGCCATGTTAAGTGAAGGTAGTGAGGCCTTGGAAATAACTTAGTTGAACTGAAAAGTTCCAGACTGTGTAGGAGGAGTTGGAAAAAGGGAAGAGTCCCTTGACTCCTTTCTTGTTGTTTATTGCATTTCTATGGGATGAGAAACTGATATGTTGATGCATGTAAATGTTTTTGGAATGAGAATGTTGATAGTTCCATGACTGTAGAGACAACTAAAAATTTGATTGTGTTTTCACACATGAAAACATTAAGGGAAATGTGATAGAGTACACATAGACCTGCTAGGACATATATGATAATGTTTTTTTGATTTAAATACCATGACACATGCATTTTATTTAACATTAACACTAATATAATTGTGGATGTGATTATGCATGTCATATGTAGGAAATAATTGGAACTGTTGGGAAAGGACACTTACCACTGGTGGAAAACCTCAAGCAGCGGGTAACTGAAAAATAGGGTTGTTGATAGAAATGAAATGTGGAAGGGACTATGGGATTCCCCATGGAGCACCCCTAATGAGGTAGAAATCAGAAAGGGGTGTTGGAATCCAGAATAGGTATACAAATGTTCATGCCTATGTGGCATAAGGTATGAAGAGATTGGGTAAGAATCCATTCTCAAATATTATATTATTTTAATGATATGTAATTGAATTTGAGTGGCTATTGGATGCCAATGATACCCAAACATGTATGATTTAGGAAATGAACCTAAAGGATAGAGAAAGGAATCTTTGGTAGTCAAGGATGATTGGAATCCTTGCAAGAAAATTCATGGTGTCATGAATATATTGACCAATCGAGAACGATTGGGAATAAAATTTCTAATAAGTAGCACATTGATTGAACACATCGAGGAAACACATGTTTGCATGAAAGGGTATACAATGGAATTCCTAGTATGAAAGGAGGACCTTCCAATATTTTACAGAGTTTTAATAATAGTAGTGTGACGTCCCCTTCATTACGACTATGAGTGAAGAAGAAGTGAAACTTTTTTTTTGTTTTGTTATGAAGGCGAAGACAAAAAATGTTTAACCACATCACTGACAATGAACACAAGCACGTAGTCCAGGAAACAGGAAACTATGACTCCATGCACTGACACAAGGGCAACTGGGCGAAACATGCGTAAATCAACAAGGAGGAACGACTACCCACCCGACTCAAAAAAGACATGTCTACAAGCTAAGAGACAAAATCCCCATCCCAACACAATGGCCTTGATGAACCAATACTAGAACCTCAAGGCACGTGGACCCAACGCCTGAACGCATTCAACCCATGCACCAAAATCAAAATTTACAATGCTCGACAACACTCCCACATAAGGCACTGACTCCGGCCAAGTTATCATTCGCCGCTATCCAATAGGGCACGCCATGATCCCCTCATCAGTAATCATGTCGTCCCCATATTATAGGCGCATCAATAACCTTGGTGCAACAATCCTAACGGGATAAAGGATTCAAGAAAATCCAACGCACTACGAGGCAAAGCAATTGATATGAGACTGCACCCACACCCCAACAATAGGTCAACGAGATGCAAGATGATGAAAACAAAGGTAGACGCAATCCAACACATGAATTCATAGACAACCCAACCCAATCATCAAGTCTAAATTGGTCAATACCTTACGATCTAAAATTAGCGTTAATACAGATCTAAATTACGCAGTCTAAAATACAAATAGCTAGTGATTTACAAACTTAACTTAACATGATATACAAATCTAACTTAGAGATATTCGAATTTACCAAATTAAACAATAACTATAAATCAAATTAACTTAATCATATTTCTAAATTAGCAAGACTAAATGACAAATTAGACAACATTTACAATTCAATCTACTACTAACACAATCTATTCTTAGCAATACCAATATAAATAAAAAGGAACATTCTAGTTATCATGCATAGTGCTTATTATTAAAGTTCTATTAACGAACTACTTTCCGAAAAACTATATAGCCAAAAAAACAGTAGTAGGATTTTACCAGCTGTCTAATACACAATATGTGGTTGAGTAAAAATGAGTTTGACCATAACAGAATTATCCTTTCATTAAATACGCCTCTGCTGAAAATCAAGGCATGGACCGTTGATAGTAAGGTGAGGGCATGGTCTGACAAGAATCAATCGCAGTCAAGGTAAAAGCTAAATCTATGTTCATGTCTTTATTGAATTTTTGTCCCGAACAATAAATTTGCAATCATTAACAAATTGCTTCCATCGCTATCAAAACTTGGCTAGGTGGATGCGCTGTCAAACCTAGTAATAGTTGTCTAAAAAGGCAAAATTGCAGTCTTATTGAAAAGGCAAATCTCAGTGTCATGGAACTGGATTACAGGCTTTCTAACTTGTACACGGTTTACACTTTTCTGTGAGTGACGGATTTGTATAGAGTTGAACTAAATTCTTCACAATACCAGTAGAAATCCAAAAGGTGAATGCAGAAAACATGAGTGAACTTACTGAAATCCAATGCGTCCCAGAATCATGAATTTGTCAAATTTCTAAGACCAAAACATGAATTTCCCCTTCTATTAACTCACAACAAACAAATTCGGCAGCCAGGCTTCTTCATAAAGATTAGAGAGGTTTTATATATCTAGTAAGTTTCTCCCTATTCCCTGTGTCTCTCGACCTTCTCTCTTTGTGAGCACTAAATCCGATTTTAATTAACTAAGTGTGATTTTAATGAAACTACAATAGAATCAAACTAAATGCGATTTTAATGAAACTAAAAATAAATGAACTAAATGCGATTTGTATGAAACTAATTGAACTAAATGCGATTTTAATGAAACTGAAACTATATAATCAAGAAATAAATGTGATTTTACTGAAACTAAAATAGAATCCACAATCACTTATGAAATTCATAAATGCCTCCTGAAGATGCAGTTATATCATTTTGGGCAGTTCAAAACAAATTCCTTCACTTGATTAAGCAGAGTAAACAATCAAACACAAGGGTTTCTTCACGCAGAATTTAGTTTTCTTAGATCCACAAAATTTGGATCGAGTCATATAATTAATATAGATCCTATTCTTCATGCTATAATCCTTATTAATTCTAGTAGTTGTTACAGAGTTAGGATTCGAGATCCTTAACAAATTTATTCAACCTTTTCCAAATTCAATAAAACAGAATTATGAGAACCCACTCTCTTGAGTAAGAATTGACTTGACTTGAAACACCCAATGACAAGCTTTGAAATTTAATCTATGCTCCTGCATCACGTTTTAAAGGCAAAATCCCAGGCAACCAAAACAAAAATCAATGTAGGAATGCATTCGTCCTCCAGGTAGTATCGCTGAGAGAAAAAAATAATTGCAGACCAAGGCACAAAATCAGACGAATGTTTTGTTTTCACTCATGGGTCTTCTAGTGCTCAAAGGGTACAGTCTAATAGTGATTTTCAGAATAAAATTGAAACAAACATTCAACACTAGATCAGCTAAATCATCCGATCACAAGTTACACACCGCCCTTATCTAATAAGTAAGCAGAGGAGTAATTGTACAACAATCGCTAAGAAGGGATTAAACACACAAAAAATCGTTGAATAAATGAGAAACACGCCAGGGTTTAAGTGGGTTGGAAACGAAGAGAAAATCGTCCCAACAATTGCAGAGATGGCCATTCCAAGAAAACGGAGAATTCGATTTATTAGAAAAATGCAAAGATCATGCCAACAACACGGAGGTCTTATCAATCGCAAGAGGGCACATTACAATCACCCGACCAGGAACAATCAACATGGTTAGACAACCGACAGTAACATCCTTTGCTCATCATCCACGCACAGAAAAGTATGGCGTTTGGATCCATAGGTCTATTAACACCGAAGTGACGAACGTAAATTCGTCTCATGGACGACTGCTCAGGCATGGACTGATGAGCTAGGGACGAAGGAAAAAATAAACCGCAATCATCACAAATAAATAAACCATAGGACGGTCAAGACATGAAGGGATTGAAGGCCATTGGAATCAATCAACATCGAGCTAAAGGCTATGGGGGAAATTTCATTCATCAACTAGAATGCTAAGACAATCATTTTCTTTACTTAATTAAACATACATAACTAAAATAATAAATCATACTAACAATCTACCATGCCAAAATAAAGGAAGCGTCCCATAGCCCAAGTCGCCCGCTCTGAGTTGATGTCCCGCGTGCTCCATGCAACTTCCTCTTGCCAACCAATGAGATTTCACCGGTACCTCCCAATCAATGCTAGAGGTAATCTTCTTCCCCCTTAGCACCCCGAGCTACAAAGGGGCCACACACACTAACCATAAAATCAGCTATCTTCTAGCTCGCCTCGCAAGGCTGAGCTACCACTCCTTACCGAGTTGGGTATCCCAACTCCCACAAGCTAAGTCAGTCAAGTATAAATTTCTGCAGCATAACATTATGCATAACAGAAGAGATCCATCATCCTTCTCCTCCCTCCATTATATAGAGTTTTGAAGTCCTTTACTTTCCCAAAATCCCATTTAATTTAAAGTTTAATAATTTAATCCATCAAAATCCTCCCCGTACAAGTGTCACCCATCCCCTTCATTCCTCCATAAATTAATTTCAATAATTAATTAATTACCCCTATTTCCCTCACTCACCTAAAATCATTCCTAGAATCGCTCCTAGGTGTCCCCGTATTCCCTTACAAGTTTTAATGACTTTCCCCCTTATTAATTTACTAGTTGATTTTAATATAGAAAGTTCTTAAATGCTAGATACCTTACTAAGTTAGACTTTCTTCTTTTTCCTTGTGTTTCCCCTTTCTTTTTATGTTTCCCTCTTTTTCCTAGTTTCCTAATTATTTTAGATTTCCCTCTTTCCCTTTTTATTTAAAACTCAATTTGGCGGGTGTAGAAAATTAACTTTTTCCCCTTTTCCCTTTTTAATTAATAAATTTTAATTAGTATAAGTGACAAAACAATTATTTCCCCCTTTTTAAAATTTTATCCCCGAAAAGATTTTTATAAATTAAAATAATTACTCACCCCCTTTTGGACACATGATTAATGATGATTATCATTTTTATTTATTTATTTTTAGTTTTATCTTTACAAACATATTCTTATTTTACTGCAAGTTTCCCCTAGACCCAGATTTTAATTTTTGAGGTTGGGCGACATTTATTAGGGAAATTGTTTTAAATTTTTCTTATCACGTTATTCATTCTAAGGCCATCTAGGTTTATTCATTTATTAATTAACAATGTGACATGCCCTTCAGGACACACTAGGTTCTCCAAGGGTGCCACTCACCTCTTTCTGTTTCTCCTACGTGACACGCCCTTCAGGACGCACTACATGCTCTAAGGGTGTCACTTGCCTCTTTCCATTTTTCTTGTGCAACGTGCCCTTCAGGACGCACCATGTGCTCCAAGGGTGCCACTCGCCTCTTGACTGACTTGGTAGACAAAAAAAAACCTGGAGTCAATACTCTGCCAGGTGATCTTGTGGGCGACTAAGGGCCTCTAAGGAATAAGACCCCTGCCTTATTGCGTGCCCCATAGAATAATCGTGAGTGACTGTTGCAGTCTTCCCTCACGGCATCGTGGGTCCTCTCGAACTATGTAATCATTAACATATAGTTTGATCCACGATGGGAGTGGTAGTAGGCTATGGCAGGGTTGTTTTCCACACCTATCCCTTAAAATCTCTGGTAGTCGTGCATGACCCCTCTACTCCACATGTGAGTTTGGTCGGCAAGCTATTGTTAGTCTGCATCATCAACGAATCATGTACGAAATATATTCATAATCATATCATCTAATCAGATGCACTAATATCACATATAAAACAATCAAACCCCAATAGTTCACTCCCCGACTCGATCCAAAGTCCAAGGGGTTCCTTCGATGCCTCTGCATCCTCGAGGTCCAAAATCCTGCACACTCAGTAAAACCAAGTCAATAGAACCTGCTTATGTCAATGCAGCAAAATAATATGTCATCAATTCATAATGCCTCATAATCATAATCAAATGCCAAAAAGTATAATAATCTGGATGAGTTGCGAGCAAGCGTCCTCAAAGAATAAGTTTTCTCAGTGCGTGCAAGAGCGGGATGTTACATACAAAAGAGGAATTGGATGGCCATGAATGTTGTCACCTTGGTTACCTGTAAAGAAAGAATGATTGAATGCATTCATGATAAACTTTTAGTTTCATATCTACTTATTTGAGGCTATGATAAACTCAAAGTAGGAAGAACAACCATGTTGTAATAATGCACATAGATAGGTTGGATATTGCGCAAAGGGTGGATATTCATTCTTATGGTGTTCTTATGTCCTACATAATGTACACCAAACAACTTCTCTCTTATCTTTCCCTTTGTTTTAGTTCAACTAAAATGTAACATTCTTTAGATCCTCTTTCAGTTATTATATTGTTGGATCTATCTGTTGATATTGGTTTTCTTCCAACTGCAGGGCTCCTTGCAGAGCCTCTGCTTGAGTTTGAAACTTTTTTTGTCTCAACAGATACTTCAAGTATGGTAACAATGATTTCACAAATAATTGCCTATGTTGCATGTTAGTAATAAAGTACTTCAACTTCCATTTTAGACGTTTGAACCTTTGATCAATCTCCCAGACAGACTCACCTAGTTTTTGCTTGATTTAAATCATTTCGTTCATGTACTAATCTTGTGATCTTGGATTCTAAAATTCATTGACCAACAAATTTTTCACCTCCACAAAAATATTTGGTGCTCCTTGTGGACTATTTACATCAAGGCTCATGTACCAGTCCAGTGCGCAGTCTTTGAGTGTTATATCGAATTGCACAACCTTTGCATTCTCGTATGTAACCTTCTTTTCTTCCCAGATCTTTTCATAGATGAATAAATGTTTCTTAGGGTCATCTGATGCCTAACCATGAAACTCTAGTAATATCATAGTGGAATCTACTCCTACCATTTTGAAATGTGTTGATCTACTGCCTCTGTGCAGTGTAGATAGTTAAAGGTTACTTCTTCAACTTGTACCCCCATTTGTTTGTTGTCCATTGGAATCCTAACCTACTTCCCCTCTTCTACTAAAAATTGGTTTTCTAAAATCTTATGTTCCTTCAGGTGTATTAGTTGCACATGGGCTTATAGGTTCCACACTAATTGTCATATAGACTAGAGTTTTTCCTTCTATTCATGACCCTAGACCTCTTGTTTTCCTTTCATATGTTCTGCATAGGATTTCCTCAATCTACTCCACATCCCTAATATCCTCTACCTCTTATTCATCACTCTCCAAACCCTCTTTGTCCGCTATGGCCCTCTTTTTGTTATTCATATTATATCGGTAAGGTCTACTATAAAGAATCTTTCAAGATTTTTCCATTATCTGATTTTTATTGTCCTCTTCCATCATGATTGGGTCCATGGATTCCTTCTACTTCCCTTTATCCATATCCCTATCCATATCTCAGATTCATGTCAGTGCTTCCCCCCTTCCCCCATGTGTGCAGGGAAGTTTAATTGTCTGATTCCATGATCATTAAACCTTTTTCATACAATAAAATATTGATAGAAGTATATAGTGATATGATGTACCTACCTTTGGGTCCCTTTAGAAAATCCTTCTCTGCATTAGTGTACAACTTCACAGTATCAACTGCAAATTTAGTGATAAACCCTGCAATAATAATGTCTAACCAAAACTTTGTTGCGCATAAATTTATTATTGACGTGTTTCAACAGCACGATATCCATAGGATGCCACTCTAGTTGTCTGATCCAATTCGTAGGATGATTTTCCTTCAATATCAACAACCACTCCTGCAACAGATGTGGAAATTCGCAAAAAAATACTTCATGCTAGTCACTAAACAAATATTTTTCAAGATATTTGTGTGGTGTAAATTTAGTGTTTTTGTTGTCCTTTTGAACAAACTCAATTTCCTTGTCCTTAAACATATTTCAATCTCCTCCTTCATTGGATTCCATGGCCCGAACATTCACTTCTATGTTTTCATTCTTCATGCTTTTCTTCAACATATCCCTTCCAATCAATCCTGTGTAGTTCCAGCCGCCAACAAAACCATTTGTTGGATTCTCAGGCTGACCTAGGTTTTGATCTAAATAGGTTTCCAACAAAACCCTCAAACTATTGGCCCTCCTGGTAAACTAGAAGACGATGATGCGCACAGAGTACACAACGCAGTCTCACCCGAGATAGATTTATGGGGGACTACAATACTCATGTGTTTTCATTCAAGGAAGGGATTGGGACTGTAATATGATCATTTTCCTCATGCATTAACATTATTATCCATTCATCTAAATCTAGTGTTCATTTATTCATCAAACTATCCATGCATGCGTTCATAATCTAGGTTAACCATTCATTCTTTAACTAATAAATAACATAACAACAAAACAACCATTCAGACAGATTGACACAATAGATTTACCATGGTTCACCCCCCTGGGGCTACGTCCACAAAGATCTTTCTCTTCTTCTCTTTTATTCATATTTCTGCAAAATCGGTTTTGCGCGCATCACATATTTTGGATTACAATAAAAAGGGAGGTTAAGTACCCTCTGTGAGGCAGACTAGACCACACCAGTCTCCACAACGTGTGAACTAACCCTCAAAACTAGCTTATTTAGAACAAAATATCTCTCTTTTACTAACTGAACAACCAACCAACCAACAACCTCTACTTAGACCTCCCATGTATTTATTTATACTATTATATTGGCTTATATCCATTACATTCATGTCCAAAACCCTAACCCTAACATGGCTAGGTTTGTATGCATGTGCGCCACGTTGCTTTGACTTCCTTTTTTGCATGCTTCTTTTCCTTCCTTTTCTGCATGTTGATTTTCCTTCCTTTTCTACATGCTTCTTTTCTTCCCCATATTTCACGTGCTCCGAATATAGGATTCTTTTCCCCAAAATAGGTATGTTCCCAAAATAGACTTCTTTCTCCCAAAATAAGCCTGCGCCAGTAGAGGCGTGAGAAGTTTTGTCTTGAGAATTATTTTAATAGAGCACTGCTCTGATGGAGATTTCCCCCTCGAATAGGAAAGTGAACATTGTTTCCTATCAATAAAGGTATTATTAGGGTGTTGTGGTTTCATTTCTTGTGTTGTTTTGTTGTTATTTTCTGCAATATTTTTGTTTTTATTCTATTATAATAGATCTGGTACCTTACACCTTATTTACTAATGTCATCCTTTATTACATAGAAAATATATTATTCTATCTACGTGAGGTGGGGGGGTTAGGTTCTTAACATGCCCTCCACCTTGAAAATCATCCTTGTCCTTAAGGCTTGATATGAGGAAATTGTTGTAGAATGGAAGTTGGATCCCTGGTGGTATCTTTTGGGGGTGTATCCTTCCACTGAACTAAGACTTCCTTGATGGTGTGTTGATGTTGGCAACACTCGCACTAGTCCAAGAATGATTGTGGTTGCAACTAAATGGATCCTTCTTAAGCCAAATCAAGGAGACTGATATTTTGTTTCTACTCATCAATTAAGGTTAGATATAAACGATTATGCATAAATCAAATGAAAAACATAAAGATATCATTTGGGACAGGAAAAATATTCTTTTATTCAAATCCAAATATCAAAAATTACAACCTTTGTAGGTCGTCACTCTTCAAACCTGGTCCGGGATCCTCTTAATGTTGCTCCAAGTGCACCATCCCAATGCCTTCTCTCACAATCAATTGATCACTTTAGGGAAAGGGAAGGGATGGTATAAGAGAAATGGATAGAGAGGGAATGTTCAGGTGAGAAATCAGATGGTTTACCTTCTAAAAATATCTTAAACCACTTTGACCTTTTGGGGTGATCCGTAAATGGGTTGAGTACTACTCTCCCAAATGTTTACAATGTGAGGATCTTTAAATTGACTATGGATTATACAGGTTTTATTGAGCATATTAGTTCATTTATCATAATGAATTAAAACACATAAACATAAGTAAATGAACATAGAATAGAGAAAAACACATGAAGGCAAATAAGAGAGAGACAACCGATGTTGATAACGGAGTTCACCCCTCCACCTCTAGGGCTACGTCTCCGGACCTGCTCCAACTGGAATGCAGATATTCTATATTCCTTCTTCAAAGTGAGCTCTCAAAACTCTCTTACATTCAAGGACTATGGCTCTTCATTAGCTCAGCACTATGGATTTCAATAGCTAAGCACTCTCTCCTTTCTTTCTCTCCCTTCAACATGGCTCACATAAGGAATATATATAGTTTTTCCTTACTCACTCTCCAACTAAGAGCATTAATTACAAGATCCACATTTGTAGGATCTAATTACAAAGTAGGAAAAACAAGATCCTTAAAAGTAGGATCTTCAACCATCTTAGGCTTAAAAATGGAAAGTCTCAAAACTACCCAAAGACTTTCCAACCATGCCCTTGATTCTCTCAGCCTACAATTGAGAAAAATGGCAAATTGGTGTGAGGTGGTTTCTCACATGAAAACCAATTTCCATAATTAATAAATGAATAATATGTGAGACAAATTTTCTCTCACAAATATTAATCATTTTAATTACAAGTGAATAATAATAATGTATGAGTTATTAAAGCTCATAAACTGCATAATTAAATGCATGAGCACTTCATAAAGCATTAATCAAACTAATATGAAAAATGCATGAAGTATTTTTCCCACAAATGCATAATTAAATGCATGAGAAATAAAACTCAATAAAGCATCATTTTAATCCACTTAAACACTTTTGTCGCCACCTTAAAATCAACATGGCGCAAATTAAGAAGTTCTTTCACGTGCGGAGATCCATTCAGATCATGGGGCTTCTAGATGACTCATGAGGGTTTTCCAACTTTACGTGGCCATAACTCTCTAACCGTGAGTATTTATTTAACGTTCCACATACCACTGGAAATGGCATGACATGTAATATCCATCTAGAATAGTCTTGCCTTCAAATATATCAAAACGCATACCATTATCCATCAAACAAACTTGGGTCCAATACCCAAACCTGAGTTCTCCAACTTCTTATGGCCATAACTCTCTAACCGTGAGGAGTTATGTGACGTTCCACATACCATCAGAAATGGAATGACATGTACTATCCATAAAAAATAGTCTTACCTTTAAATATATTAAAAATCACACTATTATACATGAAACAACCTTGGGTCCATTACCCAAACCTTTGTGCTACCGAAATTCACTACCAGCCATTATCCAAGGGTTGACATCAATCACTAAGGGTTAGCATCAATCTACAATATCACTCTCCAATGGTTGACATCAATGAAAACCAACAATCCATACCAACTATCCTTCAACCTAAGCCAATTGTCTGACAATCTCCCAATTTGGCATTGATGGCAACACAAACATTTATGGAAACACTTAGTCATGATAACATTCATGATTATACCCTTCATCAATGTTTCTATCTCTACCCCTTTGACATCAATGGAAAAGGGTATCTCCCTTTGGGGTTGCTCCCCTAACTGAACTCTCCTTGGGTCTACTCCCCCTGTCTACATGCCTTTTATTTTTCTTTGTGTTTAGAAGCCAATTATTACTCTCTTCCCATTCATATGAATAATATCTCCCCCTTTGACAAAGGGTATCACTATGAAGTCATATCGTTCATTCTTCCCTTATGACAATCACTCCACTTGGAAACATGCCTCTCTTCTCTCTCTCCAAGCATTTACCTTTTCATCTGATAAATCTCTCCCCCTTTGTCCTATTTATGGTGCTTCCTCGTGTACATCTAAGACATATAAGATAATCATTCAAAAGAATTCATTTTGGAGTAGAAATTACTCCTAGTCTCTAGCGAAGATACTCAAGGGATTCCCGTGGAAGCGGTTTTGTAAAGATGTATGCCACTTGTTATTTTGTTCCCACATATTCAACTCTGATGTTCTTCTTTGAAACTTGTTCCCGTAGAAAGTGATACTTGATTGGAATGTGCTTCATCTTGGAGTGCATCACCATGTTTTTTGAGACACTAATGGTTCTTGTATTATCACAATATATTGGAATTGGCTCATCATACCCAACCTTTATATCTGTCAAAGTTTGTTTCATCCATAGAACATGTGTACAACATGTTGTTGCTGCAATATACTCTGTCTTGGTTGTAGATAAGGATATTGATGATTGTTTCTTTCTTATCCAAGCTACTAAACACTCACCCAAGTAGAACACTACTCCACTGGTGCTTCATCGATCATCAATGCAACCTACCCAATATGCATCTGTGTAGGAAATAAGTGATATATCCTTTCCTTTTGGATACCATAATCCAAACTATTTTGTTCCTTTGAGATATCTAAAAATCCTCTCCACTTCTAATACATGTGATTCATTTAGTGCCGCTTGAAATCGTGCCACCTATCCAACTGCCTGCATTACATCTAGTCTGGATGTTGTCACATATAGTAAGCTACTAATCATTGACCTATATTTCCTTTGGTATGTAGACTTTGAATCATCATCTTATATCAACTTGCAATTGGTTTGTATAGGAGTGGTAATTGGTTTGCAATCTTCCATTTTGAACCTCTTTAGCATTTCTCTTATATACTCAGTTGGAGAAATAAAAATTCCTTGGTTTCTTTGACATATCTTGATGTAGAGGTTGTTGTCTGCACTTCCTTTCCATAGTTCGTAGGGAGTTTTGTCATTGTTTTTTCTGAGAATTACTCTATTTTGAATGTGAACTGATCTATGCACTGCATGTGTCCAAACAATATATGTCAATTTGGAACCCATTAGCATTGTTCGACCCATTTCCTATGTAATTATCATCCATTATGATAATGTTCCTTTGTCTCTGAACCACTCTCCGAACCAATCTATGAATCCATGCTCTTGTCCACTATCATATATCTGTCCAAACCTGCTAAGTGTTCTTATGAATCCATATATATCCATACTATCCAAGACTCTACTTGCACAACTGTCCATAATGTTGACCCATTTATCACTATACTATCATGAAGTCTTGATTAATCTATCAAACTGTACTTCTACTAACTGATTTCTTTGAATCTGTCTTCTCAAACTCTACAAGCTACTCGAAGGATGGTACTTTGGTTTGTCACAGCTATCGCATAGACCCCCCCTGTCTAATATTTATATTACTTGGGAGTCTCTAAGCCAGATAGCTCAGAACAATTCCTGATCTGATGTGTATTCATCATCATCATTGGTAGATTCATTATCTCTATGAGCATTGACTTATTTATTTATGTCTGTGGATTCATATTTCACTACAATGCCTGAAATTACAATCTCTTGAACATGTTCCTTATTTACCTATCCTTCATTTCTTTCAGTTATTTTCCAAACCTTTCTGTATCTGACATCTTTCTTTTTCTCTGTAGAATTTTTTTCATCACGTTTTATGGTCAATCTTGTAATCTCTAGTACCTAGTCTTTGTTCACCTGTTCTTCTTGTTTTCTTATCCATACTTTCTTATATCTGATATCAGTATTCTCTTTCATGGAAGTATCGATCATGCTTCTACAATCACTGTCTATGTGTCCATAGTTATGACATTTGTAACACTCAATGTTATGTGTGACCACATAGGCACTTCTTGCTTGAACATTTCTTTTATAATCCCTGCAATCTGCAACCTTATGTCCAAAATTAGTACAATAAAAACAATGACCATAAAATAAATTTGCATACCCAGGAGTGAATGCTCTTCTTTGTGGCGTATTCCTTCTGAAATTTTTCCTTGAATGATCATGATCATGATTGAATCTTCTTTGTGGCTTGAACATGGATGGTCTTCTTGAAGATGTATCTTCAATAGTTTTCTTAGATTCTGGTTGACCATGATTCCTTCCTTTGAGAACTTATGCATAACTCTTTCTATTTTCTTCATTCTTCTTTTCGAGCAACCTAGAGTGCTTCTCTTCATTCTCTATAACTGATATGGATGTTTCTGTCTCTTCAACATTCTTCTTGAGCTTGACGATTTTACTTCTCAATGTGACAACTTCTTCTTCAACCTTATCAACCTCTTCTTCTTTCTTCATTATATAAGACTTCATGACTTCTTCTATTCTTTTCGCTTCTTCAAGATGAATTTTTAATGTGATTATTTCTTCTTCGAGTCCTTTTTCTTCTTGACCAAACTCTGCCTCAATCTGGTTTAGATCGTTAGTTCTTTCCTTAAGAAAATATGTCAATATCTTCTCTCTCATTTCATCTTCTTCCTTCTGTGTTGCTATGTTGGTTTCCAAACACTTCTTTTGATATTCAATATTTTCTTCGATCTTTTTGGCTTCTTCTAACTGAGTTCTTAAGTTCTCGATGACCTGTTGGGCTTCTTCAAAAATGTGAACACTTTCCTTTTGTTTCATCAGTTCTTTCTTAAGTGAATTTTTTTCTTCTCTTAGTTCATCCTAAGCACTAATCAATTCTCCTTCATAATTGTCTTCCTTTTCAATTAGTTTTCTGTCTAATTTCCTTCATGGCATTCTATTTCAAGATGTCCATTTTTTTCACAATTAAAACAAAACAACATACCTATGGTGATTATGTACTCTTCATCTTATGAATCTTCTTGACATGGTGAACATAATTCTTCTTGATTAGTATCTACATCTTCTTTGACATTTTATGAATCTATGATGGGTGAAGAATATATGTCATGTAACTTATCCCAAAGTTATTTTGCTAATGAACATTTACCAACCTTTTCTTTGACCAGATTAGGTAATCCTTCCCAGATGAAATGCATTTCTATTTTGTTATTCTTCCTCAATTCCTTCTTGGTTGCATTCTTTTCCCTTTTTGAACTATCATATCCTGTAACAACTGATAGCCAAATATAATGTCCCTATGCTTGTAAAAATACTTTCATCCTTATGCTCCACATTTCATACTTAAAACCATTCTAACCATTAAACATTGGTACTCCATTTTCAGAATAATCCATGATCTCCTTCCAGTGGTTAAACTGTTTCTTGAAGGAACCGAATATGATACCAATTGTTGAATTACTAGGGGGGAGGGGTGAATCATTAATAGAGAAATTTGATCATTTTTCACCATAAAATGCAAGTGTTATATCAATATAGCATTATCATCCAATAATTGTAGAGTAAATAAATAATGAATAAATGAACAATCATATACATACATAGTATACTCGTGCTTTACGTGGAAATCCAAAGAGGGAGAAAACCAAAGAATTATTTTTGTTATATGTCTTGAAGAATCACATTCATTGAAAGCACCAACTTCCTTTGTTTTCTAGCTGCAACTGGAAGGAGGCTCCAACCCCCTAGTTTCTCAGGCTACAACCTGAGGGAAGATCCAACTCCCTTATTCTCTGGCTACAACCAGAAGGAGGATACAACCCCCTATGTTCTCTGGCTACAATCGGAAGGTGGCTACAACCACATGTCCTTGCCCCTTCCAACCACCCTGATGTATAAGTAGAATGATGGAACCATTGTCACACTATCACTGTGAGATATATTGTTGTATACTTGTACCAATAACCTAAACCATGCATCAACCATGCATCAACATGTACCTCAACCTGTACCATAAACAAGTGCATCAACCATGCACCAACCTGTACCTCAACCTGTACCATGAACAAGTGCATCAACCATGCACCAAAACTGTATAAATAACATGTCACA
>JZKD02S1812478.1:343909-358352 GCA_000966675.3 Picea glauca | reverse complement strand
CTAACCCACTTCTAACCACTTGTCAACTTAGTAATTTCTCCATTAATTTTATTATTTAAATAATTTATTTTGTATTCACTTTAAATTATAGTACACTCATCACTTCACTTTATTACTTACCATCTAAAAATCTCTTAAACCACTTTGAATACTTTGACCTTTTGGGGCGTCTAGATGACTCATGAGGGTTTTCCAACTTCACATGGCCATAACTCTCTAACCGTGAGGCGTTATGTGACGTTCCACATACCAATGGAAATGGAATCACATGTACTATCCATATAGAATAGTATTTCCTTAAAATATATCAAAACTCATACCATTATCCATCAAACAAACTTGGGTCCATTACCCAAACTTGGGTTCTCTAACTTCTCATGGCCATAACTCTCTAACCGTGAGGAGTTATGTGACGTTCCACATACCACCGGAAATGGAATTACATGTACTATCCATATAGAATATTCTTACCTTCAAATATATTAAAATTCATACCATTATACATGAAACAACCTTGGGTGAATTACCCAAAGCTTTGTGCCACCAGAATTTGCTACCGGACTTTCTCCAAGGGTTAACATGAATATACAATATCACTCTCCAATGGTTGACATCAATGAAAACCAAAAATCCATACCATCTATCTATCAACCTAATCCAAATGTCTGACATACTCAACATTAGAGGCTCCAAAGGAACATTTAGAATGTTTGAGAAACAAATTATGCTGAGATAGGTGATGTAGAACTTGATCCACATGGGTGGGATGGGGTTTCCAAGTTTTACTATATATGAGAGTATCACCAAATAAAACTAAGAAACAATGACAAAGGAAAGGATGGAATACATGATTCATGAGACTTTGAAAAGTGGAGGGGGGATTACATAGGCCAAAGGGCATGACCAAGAACTCATAGTGACCCTTGTGAGTTGAAAATGCAGTATTGGGAATGTATTCATCTTTCATACGTATATGGTGGTATCCATAATGGTGTTGATACTGAGAGGGGGGTGAATAAGTATCAAGTACAATTTAAAACATTTTTCAACTTATACTTAAAACATTCAATTATATCCAATGAGCAATGAACAATAGTATAAGAGTTACACCAATACACCACACTACACCATGCACAATATATGATAAATAATCAATAGTTATTGTTCAAGGGAAGTAACGACTTCCAAAGGTAGCTACAACTTACAAATGTAAAGGGAGGGATCAACCTCCAAGAGGAAGATACAATTCTCCAATATAAAGAGAGAGTTGAAATCTCCATCCTTGCCCCTTCCTTCCACCCAAGAATATATGAGAGATAATAAAACTTCACATTAAATCATCACCATCAACCAACCATCACATAGAACCTGATAATGCTTCCTGAGACTTCTTCAATTTATGCAATTCTTCAATTCTTGGAATACTCTAATCCTATAGATAATATTACTCAATTTATTCTCTTAAACTTATCCAATTTTCACTCCTTGAATCCTCCCCAAAAAGAAGTTATAGAGAGAATGGGAGACCTTGTTCAATTCTGGTTTATTCAGGAGACCGAACTTGTACAAAATTCCCCGTGCTCAATATTTAACATAAAATTCTAAAACTCCCACAAAAGAAACTAAAGTCCATACTCTTTCCAATGCAATTTTTCCCACTTCATTTGGATTATCTATGAAGATTTTAAGATTGTTTTACCCGGAGCACCTGTTTATTGACTAGCTTCAGGACTAGTCAAAAACCCTATCTTCCACAGAGTGTATATCCATAATTATAGCGAATAAAGAGCTGAAACTTTTACCACATGTACCTTGATATGTATTATCAATACCATAGCAATTTAACCATATGAATTGTTCTATAAAAAAATTTATAGCGAAAATGGTAAGATGACCTGAAAATAACATACCTTAGAACACATCACCAAAAGACTTCATCCTCCCTTGGAATCCAACCTTCTTTACTTCTGATTTCCTCTGAAATTCGAATTGTGTGTCAAATGAATGTATAATGATATTTATTTATACCATTTATGTCACTTCATTTTAACATTAGGGCCAACCTGACACTTTCTTATTTTGTAATTATTTTCTTTATTTATCTTTAGGACCTACATGTACTTCCTTCTTCAATTCACTTTGTCATCTTCAAAAATTCATTTCTCCTCAACCATGAGGATCCACATGACGTGCCACATACCACCGGAAACAAAATGATGTATACTATCCATTCATGGGTATTGTATCTACATGTTCATTTTTATTCATGTCCAAATACCTTCATCAATATTGCGGTCCAAAACCCATGACTAGAGTTGACATCAATGGCAACAACCAATCTTCCAACAATATCCCCCTTTGTCATTGATGGCAACACTCATGCTCCCCCTATCATCATGATCCCAATTTATCTACCCCTTTGACATCAATGGCAAAGGGTAGGGCTTCTCCACCTGAGTTTAATGGAAAAAGGTAACCTTCTTCTTTGGGGATGCTCCCCCTGAACATGTGGCACTCAATAAGACTTCATCCTTATTTTTTTTCTTTGAGACTTTTTCTTCCTTGGAATCATTTTGTGTGGCTTCTGTCTTCTCTCTCTTCTTCATGTCTAGGATGTATATGTTTTTCAGTCTTCTTGTTGCATTTGTAACCAATCTTCCTGAGTTATCTTCTCTGATTTTACATTTTCGGTAGTCAAACGTAAGAGTGTATCCTTGATCACACATTTTACTAACACTGAGTAGATTATGCTTCAAGTATTCAACCAATAGGACATTCTTTTCTTTTACATTTTTTCTTCCAAGTTCTACTACACCTTCTCCAAGTATTTTGGTAGATGATTCATCTCCAAATGCAATATTGCCACCCTTTCTCTTCAAGATGATGAATTTGTCTTGATACCTGGTCATGTGTGAAGAACATCCATTGTCTATGTACCATTCATATTCTTCTTTACATTCTTCAACGGTTAATGCTATTAGACAATCTTCATTGTTTGGAATCTCTTTCCTTCTCCATACTGTGGTTGGCATAGAGACATCTTCATTCATATATCTGCAATCTCGTGTTTTGTGTCCAAGATAATTACATTTGTAGAATACAATATTTTTTTCCATCAATGGGGAAAATGAATTATAACTTTTGTTGAAAAATCCACGATTATTTCCATATCTTCTATTTACACCATTCATGTTTCTTGTGTATTTGTTCCTTTCATTGATTTTGAAATTAATTGCCTTATGTCCAAAATTTTTGCAAGTATAACAATGACCAAGAAAGAAATTTTGATACCTTGGAGCAAGTGGTCCTCTTTGTGATGTAGTCCATCTGGGTTCATGATCTACTCTTCTGTAGTTTCCTTCATACTGATTGAAGCTTATTTGATTCCTGAAGGTAGGAGGCCTTCTTGGATATTCATCGCTTTTGTAATCATTCCTTATTTCTGTTGTCCTGGTCCACTTCTCATCAACTGTCTGTGTAGCTCTTTCTTCAACCTTCTTGTTGGTATTTGCATATTATTTGTATGAAGTTTCACCCATCCATCCAAGATGTGTTAAGTCTTTTGGAATTTGAGAGTTTCTTAAGCTCTTCCTCAATGAGACAACTTCTTGTTCAAGTTTCTCACAATATTCTTCTTTCTTCATCATTTGGACTTTCTTTACTTCTCCTATTCTTCTTGCTTCTTCGAGTAGAGTTTTCAATGAAATGGTTTCTTCTCTTAGTTTCTCAAAGTCTTCTAATTGTTTCTTCAATCTTACAACTATCTTTTTTTTTTTAACAGGAACGGATATGGTTTTATATTAAATCATTGGCATGAATGCCTTGAATCAGATTACAAAGTATGGGAGAAAGCCCAATTTTCCCCCCCTGTCAGGAATTCGATGACCCAGATACTTATGTGTCGGTGTTTCTTACATATAGCAATCGAATCAATCTCCGAAATTTTCCCTAACTTGTGGATACAAACGAACTGTTGCAGTAAAATGCAATAAAACATGTGTGCTAGATTTTAAGAGATTGGGTGCCATTTTTCATCACTGTCTCTTAAAAGAGTGCCGGAAGGAAGAAGAACATCTTTGTTGGCTTCCAAATATGCGTCCTTATTGTTCTCCCACAATACATGGAAGAAATTCACACTTTGAAGGGGTTTTACCATTGTTTTGATTCTTGTCACCAATCTTGCAAACCTGAGATCTTTAGGAACATAGTTGTCCACTATAGTTTTTATAATAAACTGAGAGTCATGAATTACATTTTCCTCTTTAATGCCAACTTCTTTGACTTGCTTGAGGCCTTGGAGCAGATCCAATGCTTCTAATTGGGTGCTAGTGTTATGGCCCAAGCCCCAGGCACAATTATACTTGATTATTCCCTCTAGATTCTTAATGACACCTCCTGCACCTGCTTTCCCGGGATTTCCTTTGGCAGCCTTGTCGAAGAATAAAGTATCTCTGGACTGCTTGATGATCCAAGTTGAGAAGTCTGTCTCATTGAGTCTGATTTTCCATTCTTTACTTATCTTTATTTTCCTTGTTAGAATTGAAGGACCATCATATCGCCCCATTCCAAATCCTGTTGGCTTAATTTTTTTGCCTCAAGTTGATCGCCCAAGCTTTCTTTCAACTAGATTTTGATCTTGGCCATGATTATCTTTGCATTCTATGATTTACCTCTAAAAATTCTCTTATTTATTTCTAGCCATATTTTCCAACAAATAATCTTTCGCAAGGAAAGTCAGGCGGCTTTAAAACTGTCATTATTTGGGAGAACACCTGGATAGTTGTGAAGCCAACTAGAAAACAGATTAGTGATGGAAGTGGGGATTACGAAATTGTTTCCCCAAGGGCCCAGAACCTCATTCCCGACCTCTTCAGCGAATTTACATTCCAGCATTAGATGGCAGGCATTCTCTTCATTTTCGCAGCACATCAAGCATCTAGACAGCCCATGGAAGCCTCTTTTCTTCAATTTGTCCTCAGTTAAAATTATGTTATGGAACATGAGCCAATAGAAGAAGTCAATTTTTTGAATGGTCTTGTGACACCATAGCCCCTTCTAAAGCACAGGATTAGGCGGGACATGAGGTTGTTCCAACAGTTTGGCGTATCCCATCGCCACTATATAGCAGCCAGAGTGAGAACCACATCCACGTTGGTCCTACCTCCTAGCGTGGATCGAGGCCATGCCCTTTAGGTGAGTGAATAAGACATCGCAATCTGAGTTCAGGTCCAAAGGAACCTAGAGCTACTTCCAGCAAGTCCAATAACATCTGTCCCAACACAAGATGTCCCACAGGGTGTTAAAGCCAATGCTGGACATCCAGGCTCGCAACGCATGCAGAGAAATATTTTCGGCAAGAGGAGGGTTATTCATAATGTTTTCATCCCATATACGGATTTGTTTCCCATTGCACAGGATCCAGAAGGCGTGGTGATGGATCAACGAGATAACCTGAGCGCAGAGTTTGAGCAATTGTGATCCTGTTTTTGAGAGGGGACTGTCAAGACAGTGTTTTCTTTGCCCCCTGAGATATTTCCTCCACATAGATTTTTTCTCCCAACCAGGATTAGAAGTAATGAGCCTCCAAATGATTTTTACCCCCATAGAAACGTTTTGAGTGCGAAGATCTTTGAAATTCAATCCTCCTTCCATCAGAGGCTTGGTGACCTTGTCCCAGCTAACAAGCGGAATTCTTTTTTCATTTTGTTTGCCACCTTTCCAAAAGAACCTACGAATGAGATCCTCCATCTTCCTAAGGATGCGGATTGGAGCTAGCAAGATAGAGAATTGAAAGATCAAAAGACTATTAAGGACAGCCTTGATCAGCACTGGCTTACCAACAAGATTGAGCCATGAGAAACCCCAAGATTGGATCTTGAGTTTAAAATTATCTAACAGAGGGAGCCAGTCTCTGCTGAAGGCATTCTTTTGGATGATTGGGAGGCCCGGATACTTGAATGAAGTCCAATTGGAAGAGCCAACAAATCCTAGACATCTGGAAAAAGAACTGAGAGCGTTGTTAGAAATGTTCCAACTATAAATATGACATTTCCCCTTATTTAGTTTGTTGCCCGTAGCATCACAGTAATCATCCCACACTTATTTGAACCTTGTAGAAGAGAGCACAGAGGTTGCACCCAACATCAAAGAATCATTGGAAAACAGAGCATGGTTAATATTTTTAACTCCTTTGGCAATGTTAAGGCCCAAGATCTCTTGGTCAAGTTTCTTCTTGTCAAAATAGAAACTTAGAATAGAGGCTTGAAGAACAAATAGGAGAGGAGAAAGAGGACACCCCTAGTGAAGCCCTCCTGAAGCTTTGACGAAGTCCACTTCTCGTCCATTCACTAGAGGGGCGATCCAAGGCTCAGAGATACAAGCACGAATCCAATGGATAAACTCATGCCCAAACCCAAACTTGTGAAAAACATCAAAGTTGTGTCTAACACGATCAAAAGAATTAGATAGATCTAGTTTGATAACCATACACTTTTGTTTTTTTTGCAGGATTGAGTGAATCACCTCTTGCACTAGGATAAAATTGTCCACAATTTGCCTCCCATGCACAAAACCACCTTGATTTTCCATGATAATATTAGGAAGGATACCTTTCAATCTATTTTCTATCACCTTGGTAATCATCTTGTAGCCTATGTTGCATAGAGAAATAGGTCGAAATCTGTTGAAATCACTGGCTCCCTTTTCCTTCGGGATGAGGGAAAGAAAGGTTGAGTTCGTGTTGCCCCCAATTTTTTGAGAAACTTGGGACTTCAAGACCATTTTGTGTAAGTTTGGGGGTTCTGTCAAGCTCCATAGCAAAGAGAGAAGCCTTTATTTCCTTTCTAGTAACCTTTTCTTCTAGGTTTTGGTTCATCTTGGAGGTTATCTTTGAAGGTACCACATCTAGGAACTTAGAATTTCTATCCAGCAAACCTTCTTCACTGTAAAGATTATTAAAGTGAGATAAATTTGCCCTTTTAATGCTCATGAAGTTGTTATGAGTTGTGGAATCTTCCTTGATTTATGATATAGAGTTGAAGCTTCTTCTCGCTTGGGATTGTTTGTGGAAGAAGGCAGTGTTTATGTCTATCGCTTTAAGCCAAAGGTTGTGAGACGTTTGTCTCCAAAATTCTTCCTCCGACAAACATGCCTTATGAAACTTCTGTTGTAAATTTGCCTCCTTGTCTAGAACTTCTTTTGAAATGTCTGCATATTCCATTTGCAAATGATGGATCTCAAGACTAATTCGGGCTTGATTTCTTTTTTCCGCTGGGTTAGGGAGGGTTTTGGCCCAACTTTTCAAAACATATTTCACTCTTCTGAGCTTTTCCTCCCAAACGAAGAATGGAGAACCCTTGACATGAATCCTCCAAATTTCCTTAACCTTATCCATGAAGTCTGAATCCTTGACCCATAAAGAACTAAATCTAAATGCAATAGAGCCAAGATCAATTTGGGCCAACAATTCAAGATTGATCGGCTTATGATCTGAAGCATTGCAGGGAAGAATATGCATTCAAGCCTCTAATCCTAAAAGGAGAAAAGAACTTTGAACAATAAATCTATCTAGTCTCACTGCAATATGCCCATGATCGACTCTTTTATTTGACCAAGTGTACTTGTCATTTAAGATCTTGATGTCAAGCAAGTCCCAATCCTGCATGAGGTCCTCCACCCATTCCCTTGTCGGATCCCTAACGATGCTTCCTCCTCACTTCTCATACATAATCAAGGTGAGGTTGAGATCGCCAACAATAATGGTGTTTTCCAGATTCTCTATATCTGCTAGATTTTTTATAGAATAGCAGCAGGCCTTCTTCTCCCTTGCGTTTGATGGGACATACACATTGAAAAGGCAAAAGACATCCTTAGTATCAATATGTTGGAGTTTCAGGAATAGCCAATGGGTATTTAGGATCTCAGTGACCATCGTATACTTGTTAGTATTTTAAAGAGTACCCAACCCTCTCGAAGCTCCACAAGCTGAGATGACATGTCCTCCACCTTTATTCCAAAATTTGTTACTTGTTTGGAGGAAGTCTTTGTCCTCCATTTTTATCTCCTGGATTAGAAGAATATCTTGGGCTTCTATCCTTAACAAGGTTCTTATGGCTTCTTCTTTCACTTTTCTCCCCATTCCTCTGCAATTCCAGGAGTCAACCTTCATCACTTACTTTTTTGGGTGTGGTGAGCTCCCTTTGAGCCCTGAGTCTAGTTTCTTGTTATCTTTGAAGTTCTTGCCAATAGTTTCTCAAAGGTTGGTTGACTTCCCTGAAGCTTGTCTTTGTAAGTTTCTTGTTCTCTCTTTTCCCGGGTAGGCATTCGACCTCTTGTCGATCTTCTGGCCGAGATTTGTGATTCCCTTATTTCTACCTCCTCCTCGGATTCCTCCGAATCTTGTTCTTCCTCTTCAGCTTCTGCATGATTTTCCTTATGTCTTTCTGAGGCACTTTCTCCTTGCCTCAAGGCTAAGGATGTCCCTTTTTCTGGGATCGCTTTCTTTTTCATATCGACCTCCTGGAATTCCACTGAATCTTAGCTTAAGGTCCCAAACTTGTTTTCTTGACCCTTCGAGGGAGGGTTTTGTTTGTCAAGAGCCGGTTGAGGACCTTTACCATTTGGAACCCCAGTAGGATTTGGGGTTTTACGGGTAGTCTTTGACCGCTTGACCTGATTCAAACCCTCCTCTTTTCCTTTCTCCACCTCTCCATTGCTCGGTCAACCCCAGGAAAAGTGACCATAATCGTGGCATTTCCGACACTTGAAGGGAAGTTGCTCATAATCTAGATTTTGCACATGAGACCAATTGTCGACATTGATTTTTATTACCTCCGGAAGACCCACCTCTAAGTTGATCTCAACGCATATTTTGGCACAGTCATATTGGTCCTTGATGTTTTCTCGGTCACTAAATTTCCCCAGGGTGTTGCCTATGTGCTTCAGAGAATCCCATTTCCAGCAATGCACTGGGAGATTCAGTAACCGAACCCACACAGGAATGATCGTCGGAACATCCACTACTGGATCAAAATACAGCATCCACTTATTGAGATACAGGCCCTGAGGACCCATGAAGTAAGGTCCATTCCTAAAGATCGGATATTTATCCTCTTTTGAGATGAATTCAAACAAAAAGTAGCCTCTCCCCAAGAAATATGCGGTTACATTGTTCTTGATCAAAGGCCTCCAGTTTTTGACAACCCAGGTCTCCGTTATTTTTGGAGAGGGCCAAAGGCCAGTAAACTGACCCACAATGGCGCGATCCACCAGAGATAAGGAAACCCGTATCGGACCCTCTGGAGGAAGGGATATTTTTGGAATGTCATCCATATTCTTCACGAACTTGGCGGCTGCTATTTTCTTCTTTTTCGGCAGTGATGCTAGCATCAAATTAAAGGCTTCATCAGTAGACGAAGGAGGAGGAGGTGGAGGGGCCTGGGGCGAACCCAGATCCTCCATGGCTGGGAGAGGGAACCCTATCACTGGGTGTGTGTGGGCTCACAGGTTCAGCAATAGCAGCAATGCGATCCAATCTTAAATCTTTTGAAACTATGACATGAACGACTGCTACATAATCCTCTGTATCCTCTGCTATGCTCACAAAATACCACTCTCAGATGTTTTTCTCAACTATGGAAAAAGATATAATGCAAAATAATGGAACCCCTTCTCCTCATGGTGATATGGGGATTAACCAGCTTAAAACTGTCTTTTCATAACTACCCAATTCACTTCTTAGTTTTCTACGCGTGTCTTTGAGCTTGCTATTTTCAATATCAACATGCTTCATTTTTTTAAGATTCTCATCTTCTTGTTGAATCATTTCTGCTTCATGATTTTCTTCTTCTTCATTGGAATTTTATTCTTTAATTTCATCTCTTTCAATCCTTGGATGAGGACATTCAAATTCAACATGTCCTACTCCTTCACAATTAAAGCAAAAGAACTAACCTCTATTTTCTTCTTTGAAATCTGAGATGTTGTAATTTGCTTCAACTTCTTCTTCTTCTTCTTTTGCTTCTTCCCTTGCATAAATGTCTTGTAGCTTGTCCCAAATATCTTTTGTTGATGCACATGATCCCACCTTGGATTTTACTGAATCTATCAATCCATCCAGGATGGTATCTATTGCCAATTTGTTGTTCCTTTTTTCTTCCTTCTGAGCTGCAGTCTTTGGTTTCTTCAAAGCATTGTATCATGAAGCAACTGAGAACCAAACATCTGCCCCAAGATATTTCAAGTAAGTTTCCATTATATTACTCCATTATTCAAAATTGCTTCCATAAAATGGTGGAATCCCATTTGGAATTTTGTCTTCCATTTCTGCATAGGATCTTCCTTCCAGTGGTTAAACTATACTGAAGGTAACCTGCTCTGAAACCAATTGTTGATACTGAGAGGGAGGTGAATCAGTATCAAGTACAATTTAAAACCTTTTTCAACTTATACTTAAACCATTCAATTATATCCAATGAGAAATGAACAATAGTATATGAGTTACACCAATACACCACAATACACCATGCACAATATATGAGAAATAATCAATAGTTATTGTTCAAGGGAAGTAATGACTTCCAAAGGTAGCTACCGCTTCCAAATTTAAAGAGAGGGATAAAAATCCAAGAGGAATACAATCCTCCAATATCAAGAGATATTTGAACTCTCCATCATTTCCCTTTCCTTCCACCCAAGAATATATGAGAGATAATAAAACTTCACATTAAATCATCACCATCAACCAACCATCACATAGAACCTGATAATGCTTCCTGAGACTTCTTCAATTTTTGCAATTCTTCAATTCTTGGAATACTTTGATCCTATAGATAATATTACTCAATTTATTCTCTGAAACTTCTCCAAGTTTCACTCCTTGAATCCTCCCCAAAAATAAGTTATAGAGAGAATGGTAGACCTTGTTCAATTCTGGTTTATTCAGGAGACCGAACTTGTACAGAATGCCCCGCGCTCAATATATAACATCATATTTTGAAACTCACACACAAGAAAATATAGTCCGTAATATTTCCAATACAATTTGTCCTACTTCAGTTGGATTCTCTATGAAGAATTTATGACTTTTTTACCCGGAACACCTGTTTATTGACTAACTTCAGGACTGGTAAAAAAACCTATCTTCCACAGAGTGTATCTCCATAATTATAACAAATCAAGAGATGAAACTTTTACCAAAGGTACCTTGATATGTCTTCTCAATACCATAGCAATTTCACCATCTGAATCATTCTAGAAAAAAAGGTATAGCGAAAATGGTAAGATGACCTAAAAATAACATTCCTTAGAACACATCACCCAAAGACTTCATCCTCCCTTGAAATTCGACCTTCTTTACTTCTGATTTCCTCTAAAATTTGACTTGTGTGTCAAATGAATGTATAATGATATTTATTTATACCATTTATGTCACTTCCTTTTAATATTAGGGTCGACCGCACACTTTCTTATTTTGTAATTATTTTCTTTATTTATCTTCAGGGCCTACATGTACTTCCTTCTTCAATTCACTTTGTCATTCTCAAAAATTCATTTCTCCTCGACCATGAGGATCCACGTGACGTGCCACATACCACCAGAAATAACATGATGTATACTATCCATCCATGGGTCTTGTATCTACATGTGCATTTTCCTTCATGTCCAAATATGTTATAACCCTAAAATGCACCATACAGGTTTACCTGGCATCAGGCCAACTCATGCCTCTTCCTAGCCAAAGCCATGCTGAACAAATCCTCAAAAAACCATTTAAAACAAACAACCCGCGCCCTAACTTCTCACTGGGCGCGGGCAACCGCTTGCTTTCCTTTTACTGCACGCGGGCATCCGCGGGCTAACCCAAAACAGCCCGCGGGTACCTAACAAAGCAAGAAATCAGGAAAGTTTCCGCCGGGACACGAGGCTTTTTGTCAGTTAACTGAAACTCTCCTCCATGCATGGCCGAGAGTTCGCCTAAAACCCTAGCTCCTTCTAACCTATAAAAGGAGGGGTAGGGGTACTATTCAAAGAGGAAAAATAAGAGCAAAGAAACTCTGCCAAATTGCCAAGTCCATCATTGTCCCAACCCTTTAGCTTTGCCTCAAGCTTCAGGAGAACTTCATGTTGTAGCAGTTGGAGGACAAAAGAAAAGGAGGAGCCCAGGCTCAGGATCGAGGAACGGTGGCCAGTCTCAGAACTCATTGTAAGTGATTCATTTTGAGACTAATGAAAAAGATGATTTTCCCATCCCAAGTTCATGAATCTCATCTATGTTATTTGATTTATGTGTTATTTCTAACCCTCTAGTAGATTAGTAGCATGCTTGTGTAGTCTTACCTTGATTGTAGGAATATTTGTGGAAGGGGCAGCAACAACAAGGAAATAGAAGGCTCAACGGAGGATCTACTTCAATCATCGTTAAAAAGGTGAGTCGATTCTTCCCATGTTTGCTTGAAAAGGGGTTGAGATTCTGGGTAGAAGGTTAAAAGTTAAATCTTAAGGGTCATGATCTATGTATAAGTTTAGAGCCCTAGCTTATTAGTCCGTAGGGTAGAATACCCCACAACAAAATACCTTCATCAATCTTGCGGTCCAAAACCCATGACTAGGGTTGACATCATTGACAACAACCAATCCTCCAACAAATGGAGATCAAGTTTGTTAAAGTACTAAGAACCACTCAATTCATCCAAATGGTCATCAATGATAGGAATGGAAAATTTGTCTTTGATGTTGAGTTTGTTGAGGGAGCACAAATTAGGAAACATGCACGAAGTGTCTTCTTTATTGAGTACCATGGCTATAGGATAAGAATAGGGACTGGTAGTAGGAAGTATAACACCCACTTCAAGCAATTCTTGAACAATTTTCTCAATTTCATTCTTCTGGGAAAAGCGATCATGATAAGGGTGAACATTGGGAGGAATGGAATGGAATGATCATTGACACCGTAGGAAGGGGGAATTCCATGGGGAGTTTTAAAAACAAATTAGTGTTGGGAGAGTATATATTGTAGGTCAATATGCATAGAGGGTGTCTCAATATCTTGAATGTTGGAATGAAGTTGGGTAATAATTCCAGAATGACCTTTTTTGAGTAGATTTTCCATTCCGTGGGAACTGATGATATCGAGAGAGCCTCTTCTGATGCCTTGGAACTTATACTATTGTCCCTCTTGTTGGAATTGCATGGTTATGTCCTTAGTATCCTTGGTGATGAGGTCAAGAGTGTGTAATCGTTTAACATCGAGCACAATGTCACAACCTCCCATGTCGATAGAAAACATATGATATTTCAAGTGGCTAACCAATTTATAGGTGCACATTTTCACAACGCCCCCCACATTTCATGGAACCACGATTGGCAATCATGATTTGAAAATTATTGACTGTCCAAATATAGGAATTGATTTATTGGGAAAGGAAGTGATGGATAAAATTAGGGGTGTTTCCACTGTCAACTAGGATGATGAATTTCGATGCTTAATGTAGCCAATTAACTTGGAGTTTTGGGGAGCATAGAATCTAGTGAGGGTGTAATGTCCCCAAGGCTGAGCCCTTTATAAATCTGATATACGAAATGAATTGTACATATGTGTTATAGGCTGGTGAGCCGAGTTCCTATAAGATGTAGGCTTATGTGTTTGTTAGGCCAGGGAGCCTAAGTGTTGAAGGTCAGGAGCCTATTGTTGTACTTGTAAGTATGCAGAATATTTAATAAAATATAAACACTGCCAGGTGCAGACCGACCACGATGAATGAGTGAAGGGGGATTGAGCGTCCACAGAGTGGGAAAGGAACTAGGGGCTAGAAGGTGGGAAAGGGGTTGAGTGTTGAGCCTAGGGGATAAGCCTAGGGGGATTAGGTCTGGAATAATATTTTAATATTATTTCCTAAAAATCCATGTGCATATTAATTTATCCTAAGTTCCTAGCAAAAAGGGAAGATGTGTACAATAGGCATGCATATGGAACGCATGCAGTTTCTAGGGTGACAAATGTCCACCCTGACGCATGCAAATAAAAGAGAAAGGAATAGTCGTGGAGGGGGAATCTCTCTCATTCCATTCGATCCGACTGCCCTGAGCGAGAGCCATAGAAGCTAGTCTGCAAGAGACCCTGGTGTAATTCCGGTACAGAAGGAAAGCATGTGTTTTGTCCTGAGGAATCCATGTACATCTCTCTCCAGAGCTGTGGAGTCTGTGTCTGTCTCTGAGAAAACCCGTGTGTGCATTCCCTGAACGGGAAGCCTGTGCTGAATTCGAGTGGAAGGATATTTGTTATAAGGGGAAGTTGAGCTAGCCTGTGCGTGGAGTCCCTATTCCGAAATCAGGACCGTGAGATCATCCTGTGACTGCTGAACCAGTTTGGGGAAGCCTGTGTCTGTTTTCCCCATGGGTTGTTGTGACCATGTAGTAATAGACTGCGTGAGGCTTGTTGTCCTGT
>JZKD02S1812478.1:309058-343859 GCA_000966675.3 Picea glauca | reverse complement strand
ACTTATATATTTTACTCTGAGATTTAAGTGTGTTTAATTGTTTAAATGCATGTTCTTATAATGTCTGTACGAATTATGTAAAAATCCATGTATAGAATGGTAACTGAGAGGTTTGAAATCCTCGGTAGTGAAAAGGTACACTACAAAGTGGTATCAGAGAGAAGGTTTCGACACTAGGCCTAGATGGGCCAGTGGAGCGGTCTTTGGACCAAGAATGCAAGGGAAATTGGGTCTGGAAGGCCAATTTTGGACCCTGGTTTGCTCCAAAGTGTCAAGGAGTTGCTAGCTAGGCTAGAGTAGAATGGTGGAGAAGAGCCGAGGAGAGCTCGAGAAAACCTTTTTAAAATACAGGCATTTTCCATTTCTAATATAAACAGCAGTAGTTTTTCCTGCATTATTCTGTCTTATATGCATGTCTGTAGGTGTTCTTTGTATATGTTGTGAATGTATGTTATGTGGATGCATTCTGCAGGAGTTTGTGTGTTGTTATCATGCAATTGCAGGGAGTGTGTTTGATCTCAGGTTGAGGATCTTTGAGGTTTCATGTCTGGAGGGCATGACAGAGTGTTGCAGACTCGGAATACCAGTGCATGAGTGCACTTATGAACTCTAAGGAGTTAGATAAGGACGTGTTGAGGCACAGGAACTGAGAATCAACAACTCAGGAAGAGGAAATACCTTTGAGGTTGCTGAACACCTCAGGAGGTAAGACTGTGTAGCTGAAACACAGTTGCAGAAAGAATTTTGCTGTGAATTCTGTAAAGCTCTGCCAAGTGGGCATTGAGCACAAGTGCAAGGAGTGCACAGAAGAAGAACTCTTTGGTGAGTTCAGAGAAGACCAGAATCACTGAGGATTCTGAGAAACTCTGCCAGGTGGGCATTGAGACATTGTGCAAACAGGCACAGTAAGAGAAGACAACTCTTTGAGTTCTAGAACTTAGAGGAAGAATCCACTAAAGGATCTTCAACGGGTTGTTGAACACCCAGAGAGACTCAGCAAGAGGTTGCTTGAGCAAACAGAGAGCCAGGAAGGAATTTTATTCTCCATCTGAGGGAGAAAAAGGACAAAATCCCCAAGGGGGTCTGATTGTTTACGCAAGCTCAGAAGAGATAGCACACTATGTGCATGAGAGGACTCTGTAGGAGCGCAGGAGTCGAAGAAGCCTTCGAGGAGCGCATGAGGAGAAAGGATCTGGGTCGTTAGATTCAGGACAGATACTTGACAGCCATCGGATATGGAGAAGTTTCACGGAGGTTAAGTCCTCGAGAGATAGGAGGAGGAATCCCGATAGGGGTGGAACCATCGGGATATCGACCGTCGGAGAATCGGAGTTCTCGAGGTTGTAAGAAACGAGACCTCTCAGGTCTCGAAATAGCGATAAGATCTAGACCATCCGTTGGAGAGAGACACGTGGTGGAGATCAAGCGTCGTTGGCATATCGCCAATCAGGAAATCAGAGTTCCTGAGGACAAGGGAACTAGGGCATCAGAAGTCCCGAAATCCCGACGTAATCGGGATCGTCCATTGGAGGGACACGTGGCAGCAATCGAGCGCCACCCAAGAGAGCCTGAGAGAAGGTTAGTCATCGGAGAATCGGGATATCAGAGATCTGGGAGAAAAGGTTTCGTGCATAGCAGAATCATGAAACGTGATTTCTCGATAGGATCAGGACCATCCATTGTGCATGACGCGTGTCAGGAGATCCCAGGAATTCAGGGATAGGGAAATCAGGGTTTTCGAAGACAAAGAAACCTCGTCGATGGGAATCGTGATCCACGATATCCCAACAGTGACATAAGCATTGTGGGACCACCAGATTCAGAGTGGAGGACAGGTGTCCGTCATTCGGGAAGAGTCGGGAACTCTGTGTGCAAGAGGTCGGGAAATCCGTAGAGAAAATCTCGATACAATTAGAGCCGTCCATCTGTGGGACAGGTGGAAAGCATCGAGAGCCATCGATGTTTGACCCCTTCAAGAAATTGAGAATCCTAGGGACATGATGTTTAGGAGCTTTTAATTCACGATCCGTGAAACCCCGATGAGTGGGGAACAGCTGTCAGCACAACAAGGCAGGATGACAAATTCGTAGCGGAGGCCAACTGTCCATGACCGGAGGAAGTCGGGAATCGGGATATCGCGGATCGCATAAGCAACTGCACTTTGATATTGCAGACGTTGAAACCCCGACGGGTTAAGGTAGAGGTCATATGATATCGGTCATGTGGACCAGGGGCTGAGCCAGGAGGGCTAGCCAGTGTAAAAGCACATCGGGGATCGGAGGATCGAGGGTTGCACATACATGTGCATCGCGACACCAAAAACCCCAAAACCTCGATAGGAGGATTGATACACGTCAAGGGATTGGCCATATGGTGAGGATATAGCTCAGAGGGCTAGCACAGAAGGAGCCATCGGGGATCGGAGATTCGCGAGTCGGGAGGACTTGTGAATTTTGACATTGCAAGTGCCGAAATTCCGATAGGAGGAGCCGTGACAAGAGGTAAGGCAACGGTCATGGGGTAATGGTCATGTGGACCCAGAGCTGAGTCAGGAGGGCCAGCGCGTGGAGAAAGGCACTGATCGGAGAATCGGTGATCGGGAGTTCGAGGGGACAAAGGTTCGTGACATTGGAGATCGTGAAACCCCGAATCCCAATAGGGTGATACAAGGTTGCGGTCATGTGAAGACGGTCGTATGGACCAGGGCATATCTAGGAGGGGGCTAAGTCCAGGTAAAAGTGCATCGGTGATTCGGGGATCGGGAGTTCAAAGGGTCAGTGACTCTCGACAGCGTAAACGTCGAAAATTTCCCTTCTATTTCTTTTATGTTATGTTATGTTCCAAAGGGTTAGGGTTTTCAAGATTCCTATAGATAAGGGTTTTCCCTGTGTTATAGATCTTGGATATACATGTGAGTTAGAACAATAGTACTCGACCCAATGTCTTAGGGAACAAATTAAGGAGGCTCGACCATACCCTTAGTTGTACTACCCGATTACGCAAGTACTATACAATATATCTCCGAGTGCTTTTCTCAGTGTCACTATAGAAGTCGGGCAACTAATAGGATCATTTATAGCTAGTTTCAAGAGACCTAGGGGACTCCCGATATACTTGACAGTACGTAGGAGTGATGGTCATGTACAATTTTTTTCTAATGTGGTACTACTCGAACAGGTACCAACAGGGGTTACAAATGTTTCCAAAAAGATGAAACATTTGTTTCGATTAACCTATGAAACCATATATATTTTTTGTGTGTAGTCTTCCCTAACCATAGTTTTACACACCGAACAACATATCTTTGTGATTTAAGACATTGGTAGTACAAGTCCCTACCCTAAAAAAAAAAATCTCATAATTTCTTCATAGGAAAGTGATCTGATATCACTTGTAAGGTACCTGATGTATTATATGAAGCATAAATATAAAATATTAAAACATATTCCAGTGGAACAACAAAATATAGAGAAAAATAGCATTAGAAATGATACATTTATTGATAGAAATCCAATTTCACATGCCTCTTTGAGGGGGAAACCTCAAATAGAGCAATATTCTATTATAATAATTCTCAAGACAAGACTTTCCCATGCCTTTTTCTTATATTTATACAATTTTTTTCTTCTAAAGAATACTATAAAGGAAGATCATTCTAGAAGCAAAATCTTCTATTAAGTTTTATTACATTATACTTGTTCACATTATTCTATAGGCCTTATTTAATAATGTCAACCTTTATTACATAGAAAGCATATTATTCTATCTATGTGAGAGGTTATGGATGTTAGGTCCCTAAAAATAAGTGGCTTGTGGGAACAAAATAGGAAGGTTGTGTCATAGTACAACATATCTATAAATGTTTCCATGGCTCAATGAGGAAGAGGTTTTTCCAAAGTACATCAGTATCTCAATACATCATCAATATACATCCTCTAACACAATGGCATAAATTCCCTCAAAGTAAGTGGAAAAAAACTTAAAAATATTGACCCCCAACGATTAAGGTATTTATACCCATTTTAGGAACTCAAATACTACCTAAAAAGAGCTCCAAATCAAGGTTCCGACGCTTAGTGAAAGAAACCACAAATACCAATGGTATTGAATGGAATCTAGGACACTAACACTATTGATTATGTTTCTCCATGTGTGATAACGAGCCAAAGTCAAACATGGAAGAAACCATCTTGTCATAAATCAATAATGAAAATCCCTTATAGATGTAAGGTAACCCACCTATAGTGAAAATGGGTCATAAGATATTGGTATGATCCTAAATAATGTGAATAGATGAATTAAATTCAAATACCAAAATGAACCATTTGATTAAGGACCAATAATGATAATCCATTGCAATGAGGAAAATGGAACTCAAGATACCATGACTCTAGCTCAAAATCCTAGAGAAAATGTGTTGAATTAGATAGGAATAGATCCATTGGAGGAAACAAAATGATACATCCCTCCAACCAACTAGACATAAGAAGATATTTGATGAAGGATAGAGACATACACTCAACTCAAGGAAACTAGCTAAGAATGGGAAGGGTGTCACAAGATATATGTTGACATGGAGAAAACATGCAAATAATGGCACGAGATACATTCCACTAAAAATAAATCATGGAGAAAAATGACTCAACCAATGGTGAAAATGAGGAATTCTTTAATAAGGGAGAGTAAATAATGATTGGCTAATTGGGTGAACAAAGACAACATTGACAGGGAAATTGGGCTTCAAAAAACATCAATGACCATGATAACTATGCGAAATGACACAAGTATATGACTCTTTTCAGATACTCCAGTCAAGAGTGACACCAACAAATACCAAAATGATATTAATGGGGATTTAGCAATTTGAGGAAAAACACTAACTCAAAATAATTCCATTATTTTCCTCAATTTTTGTTTTTAATGATATTTTTGGGTTTTTTCATGGTTTGAAGAACGAAAGAATCAATAAAGGAGGTAGATTCTCACATTGTAAGAAACACTTTCCCCTTCTCTAATGGTTATGTTTTTCATGAAGTCATCATGACAAGGACAAAAACAAACAAGAAACATATGGAAGAAAGCAACTAAAAACCATTCATGATAGAAAACATCCTTATTGGCAAAGCTAGAAAGAGATTAAAAAATGTAAATGTTGATCACAATGTAAACTCAATCTAGAAGGACTCTTGGTCCAATGGAAAAATACAAGGAAAGTAGTGTATACTATAGAGCAATCAAACCAACTGTTGTTCCTGAGATTACACTTAAGGCTCAAAGGATAATGTCAGGCATCATGAATATAAAGGAAAATTTTGAAAGGTGTTTTTTCTTCCGTTAGTTATGTTATCACATAAACTTGTCAGAGTCTTGTGGGTTTGTGGTTTCTACTTAAGTCTGTAATTTCTCCTTGCCTTTCTCCTTTTCACCGACCAAATCTTAAGTTTTTTCCCTTTTGGCTTTTAATTTGATCTGTGTTTATCCTCGATCATTTGAGAGACATTTTGTTTTGTGTAATCCCTTCTGAGAAGTCTCGACCCCAAGATTTTGTTTTCTCTGGGTCAATCACTGCCCTCTCCACCTCTGTCATTGATCCTTCTCTTTCCCAAGCCCTCGGCCATTCATCCAAGTAATTATTTATACAGGATGCAGCAATGAGCACATGTGCAACACTTAAAGAGATCTAATATGGACTCAAATCAAGCGAGCGAGCAAGTTTAGTTTGGAAAAATAATTTGAATCTCAAAGTTCAAAGATCGATGACGAATAATACTCATGGAAAGCGGAAGTTCAAAATGTTGTTGAAGTTATTTATGAAAGATCTGAACCCCAAAAATATCACACTAGTAGGAGTCGTCCGATCCAGCAGGGCATATGGCACCAGATCCGAATCATGGAGAAGGTCATTTCAGGAAAGATGAAGTGAGGGATGCGCACATTTCTTGAGTCCCGAAATGTTGAAGACCCAAAGTCCCAAAATGTTGATATTCATCTGGGTCGTCTGATTTAAAGGGGCGCATGGCACCTGATCCGTGAAATCGTGATTTTGTGATTCAGATGTTTTAGCATGGAGCACAACGTATATTCGCGAAATGCAAAGTCACAAAATGTGAAGTCACAAACCGCCTAGGAGTTGGGCCCACGATCACAGCCCATGGTTATATAGGTAGCAGGGACATAAAGAAGGATAAGCACCTGTTGAGAAGTGGGTGGATGAGGTTTTCGAGCAAGCATCATGGTCGTTAAATTCAAAGAAAATATGGCATCGATCTGGATGGACTATTTCACATATTTGAGAATCAATATATTTGGAATCAAGTGGAGTGAAGACTCCTGAAATGAAAAATCCTAAAATTTCACGTAGGAGCCCCAGGTCATGGTCTGGGGTCGCATGAAGCGATGGAGAGAAGTTGTGCTAAGGCCGAAAGCGTTTGTATTGTTCATAGAGGAATATCTGTGTGGTCTCAATGCGTCGGGTTTGACTTGAAGGAGTCGTGAACGTCTCCTGGAACATTCATGGGTGTTATGTCCCGATGAAAGTGGTTAATGGAAATGGGGGAGGTCGTTGAAACCTCATTTCACCCCATAAATGGAAAGCATGGAAAAGATGGTCATGGAGGCAGATTGTTAGCCCAAATTTCCCTTGTCAATGAATTCTCCTACAAAGAGCATACTAGTATGAGGTCACATCTGACAGAAGAATGCAAGTGCAGACTGGAACAAGAGATGCAGACGCAAATATTTGATTGCAGTAGCTCGGTCACACTCTTGGTGGTGGCAAGTTGTTCTGAGTATAAATATGCAGTTTTGATATTTTGTTAAGGTCGATGGTTGAGCTAAGCTCTCGCATGTAAAGTTTTAGTAAAGCCTATGGTTCTCTAGTTATGTTTTGGATTTTGAGACTTCTTTTTTAATGACAGTCATCTTTCTTTTCCACCTCTTTTACCTCTGATTTTGAAGGCTCGGGCATGGATTATCCAGTCGAGTTGTTGTAATAATGTTGTTATGTATGTTTGATTGTAGTGTTGTTACAACGGATTCAGTTTCCTAAAGTTTTGTATTCAAGAGGATATTATATTCAAATATTTTCCCCCTTGGGATGCTCGAAGACTGGATGTCCATAGTAGTCCCTTCCATTTTTTCCTCAAGTTTTTCCCCCTACTCACCCTTGCTACAACTTATTGTATGAAGTTAGATCAAGACCTCATCTGCCTGTGCATATCAACCCATTTTTCTAATTTAAAGTGATATCATCCTAAGTTTGCATCCATTAGACCCCCCTTAAATATATTTATTGTGACATAAAACTTATGGGTATAGGTCTTACCTTTTCCACAATCCAGAGGTGACTTCTAGTGCAACATTTTTGGCGTCGTTTCTGGGGACGAATTGAAGATTTTCCCTGGGATAGAATGACAAAGCTTACTGATTTTGAAGGTGCATCAAAACTCAGTACCATTAAAGATTGTATTTTTTCACCTGGCGAATCCATTGAGGTGACTCCACTGTTTCAACTGTGGCTTCCAGAGACAGACACACGAGATCTACTTTACAGCTTCCTTTAGTGACACCTAAAGCTAATCCAGAGAAAATTATTAGAAGACAAAAGAACCTTTAGGAGGGTACTTCTACTGCTGAACCAGGTGATTCTAGTAACTTTCATTATTCTCCTATAGAAACTCTAGTAGTTGTTTCTCATTTTTCTATTACACCATCTGTTGGAGCTTCTAGAAGTTTAAATTTTGGGAGTTTTCCTGTTGATTACCCCTCTCCTAGTTTCACCACTCCTCCTCATGTTAAATTTGTTTCTTTTACAAAGAAGGAAACCTGTGTTCCCTTGAGACCTGAGGCCTTTTCTCCAAATCCTTGGTTGTTTCCCTTTGTTCCCAGAAGTACACCTCCAATCTCCCTTGTCTGAACTCCATCCCCTCTTGGTTCTCCTTCTATTCACACTCCAATGGAAGGAGATAAAACCCTGAGAAATGGAATGGATGCTATAGTAGCTACCAACCTCTTAATGCACTCCTAGCTGGTGGCTACCTTAAGAAGCTGCCTAAGTTTACGGGGGAGGGAGATATTACTGCAGAGGAGCACCTTGCAGCTTTCTATAGTTATGCTAATAACTATGCCATAGTAAATGAAGATGTGTGGATGAGGATATTTGTCCATAGCCTTGATGGAGAGGCTAGGAAGTGGTTCAGGGCCCTTGCTCTTGGATCCATTGTTTGAATTGAGGCTTTAGATGATGTCTTCTTGAGATAATGGGGGGATAAAAAGGACTTCATGTATTATATCACAGAGTTCGGGTCCCTAAGGAGAAAAGAGGGAGAATTTGTCTCTGATTTCTCCAAAATATTCAACAAAATGTACAATAATATCCCTATTGAGATAAATCCTACATAATCCTTTGCTAGACTTACTTATGTTAATTCATTTGACCTTGATTTCTGCCTCCTATTAAGAGAAAGAAGAGTTGATTCCTTGGTTCATATGCAAGATGCATCCTTAGAAGTGGAATCCAACATCTTGGCAGTGAAAACAATCAGGGGTAAGGCTAATAGAGACAGAGGAAAGGGGAGGTATGAAGCTTCAACCTATGGTTCCTCTACTGCTCCCCATCAAATGGACGAAGTAACTAAGTTACTGAAATCACTTTCAACTATAATGGAGAGATTGGAATTGGAGGGGAAGAAGACATACAGAAATCCTCAAAATGATGATAACAAAGGAAACGTCATGAGGCCTAATAAAAATGCTCCTCAGATTATCCAAAGGGAACAGAGGAACAAACATAGAGAAGATCAGAAAGTCCAGACCCCTCTCCAAAATAATCTTGTTGTGGATGATGAAGGAGAGGAAGAATACCTCGATCCAGAAATCCATTGTCTTAGAAGCACACCCTCTTTTCCTCACTTAACTCAATCAACATACAAGGAGTCTCTCATGGAAAACCAATTAAATGATATGAGAAAGGGGGATAAGGCCAGTGACATCCCAAACAAATACAACCTCAGGTCCAAAAATAAAGGAGGAAATCTCGATGTTCTTGATCGTCCTACCAGAGAAGAAAATCCTATCAAAGATGTAGCAAGAAGCAACAAGGAGAAGAAAACACAGAACCCCCCACCAGTAGCCAAAGTTCCTATCCCAGAGGTAAAATAAATTATGAAGCCCCCCACCCATTTTAAATTTGAGCATGAAATTCAGAATATTAGGATTCTTGTCCCCCTTTTAGAAGTAGAAAAGCATGAATATTTCAAAAGGAACTTCTCTAAGTTGTTACTACTTGAACCCTCAAATCATCCCACAGATTCGATCAATTTACAAGACAAAAAGCCTTCAGTCATCTTAGGTCCCATGGTAGAAGATAGAGATGATTCATCCCCTCCTTTCTATACCTCACTGAACATACATGATAAAGTGTTGCATAATTGTTTTATGGATTCAAGGGCGTCTCATAACCTCATGCCCAAAATTGTCATGGAAGAACTAGGACTAGAAATCACAAAAGCATACCATGACTTGTATTCCTTTGACTCCAGGAAAGTGCAATATATTTGGGTCATCAAAGATCTAGTTGTGACCTTGTTCCAATTTCCCATGAAAACTATGGTCATGGATATTGTGGTAGATGGTGTTCCCCCCAATTTTGGCATTCTCTTGTCAAGATATTGGATAAAAATACTTGGAGTAACATTACATATGGACCTCACATATGCTACCATTCCTTTGTTTGGGGGGGAGCATAGAATATTGTATAGAGAAGCTCAGTTGGCCTATATTGTTAGTGATGAAGCAAACCCCATCAATCATCCTATATTTTCACTTGACACTATTTGGGATCCAACTTATTGCAGCTCACTGATGCCCCTGAACCTCCTCTTGAAATCAGAAAATAGTCCCTTACTCTCTGTGAATATTCTCCTCTGATTACCTATGCTAGGAAAATTTTCTTTGATGGAGCCTCATCTAGGGAAGGTGTTGGTGTTGGGGTAGTACTTGTTTCTCCTATTCATGAAATTATATCTCTGTCATACAAGTTAGAATTCAAAGCTACCAATAATGTGGCAGAATATGAAGCTCTTGTTTTGGGTTTGAGGACTGCAAAAGACATGGGAATCGAAGAGATATCAGTGTTTGGGGATGTTGAGTTAATTGTCCAATAGATTAGAAGCATTTATCAAGCTAAACACCCTCGTCTTAGGAGTTACAGAAATGAAGTCTGGGATCTAGTCGATAGTTTTTTCTTGGCTTTCAACATCTCATTTGTTCCAAGAGAATAGAATGTTATGGCCGATTCTCTAGCTGCATCATCAAGCAATTTCAGAATCCCTCTGCCATGTAAGCTCAGGTATGATGTAGAAGTGAAATATAGACCCTCTATACCTGAAAATGTCAAACATTAGAAAGTGTTTGAGGATGATCTGGAAATCAAAAGGTTCTTAAAGACTGTTGATGAGTTTTCTGCACTACACATTGATCAAGATCCTAATTCTGAAATAAATCCTCATGATGATGCTTTTCTGAACAAAATTGCTAATCATCATATAGTCTAGTTGCCCAATAATCATATCCCAAAGGGACTTGTTCCTATGGAAAGACTATTTGACACAAATGATGTGGCCATAAAGGGTAAAGTTTCAAATGAAGATGTTGATGTAGCTGAGTACAATATTGGCATAGAGAAGGATCCCAAATTTGTCAAGTTGTCAAGTAGTTCGTTAAAGAAACAAAGGACCGAGTATGTTGAGTTTCTAAGCAAATTCATTGACATGTTTTCCTAGACATATGAAGATCTCAGAACATACGACACAAGTGTCATTGAGCATAAGATCCCATTGAAAGAGGAGGCCAAACCATTTAAGAAAAAATTAAGACAAATAAATCCTATGTTGCTGCCTATTATGGAAAGGGAGGTAAAGAAGTTGTTGGAAGCCCAAATAATTTCCCCTTTGATATATTCAAAGTGGGTAACCAACCTGGTCCTAGTAAGAAAAAAAAATTTGGAAATCAGACTGTGTGTCGATTTCAGGAATCTGAACAGAAGCTCTAAGAAGGACAATTACCCTTTGTCGAAGATGGAACACATATTGCAGAGGGTAACATCTGCATCCAAGATTTCCATGATTGATGGTTTTTCTGGCTACAATCAAATCTCTATCCTGCCTGAAGACAGAGAAAAGGTAGCCCTCAACACTCCTTGGGGCACATTCATGTATGCCAAAATTCCCTTTGGATTGATGAACGCAGGAGAAAACTTCCAACGAGCCATGGATATTTCTTTCATTGGAGAAAGGGATAAATTTATAGTCATCTATCTAGATAAAATTACAGTCTTCTCCAGAACTGATAAATAGCATTGCCAACATCTAAGAAGGGTCTTCATGAAATGCAGAAGTTTTGGTCTCTCCCTAAATCCCAAGAAGTATTTGTTTGTCATGCGAGAGGGAAAATTGTTGGGGCACATAGTATCAACTGAGGGGGTAAATATTGATTCAAGCAGAGTAGAAGTTATACAAGCCTTGTCACTTCCCCAATCCTGAAAGGAAGTTCTGTCTTTCCTAGGAAAGATCAATTTTCTGAGAAGGTTTGTTTCAAATTTTGTTGAATTGGTGAAGCATATTACAACCATGCTCAGTAAGGGGAATGAAGTAAAATGGACAGCTAAGTCCAGAAATTCCTTCAATCAAATCAAGAAGGCCTTGACTGAGGCACCAGTGCTTATCGGTCCTGATTATTCCAGGGATTTTCTAATTTTTTCCTTTGCTTCTTTTAACACAGTGTCAATCGTTTTATTGCAGAAGAATTTTGAGGGGTTGGAGAAGCTTATTTCCTTTTTCAGCAAGGCATTAAGAGATGTAGAGATCAAATATGACATCATGGAGAAGCATGCCTATGCTTTGGTGAAATCCCTCAAAGCTTTCAGGATCTATGTATTGCATTCAAAGGTTGTTTCATATGTTCCTTCATCTTTTGTGAAGGACATTCTCATTCAGCCTGACATAGACAGAAGAAGGAGCAAGTGGATTGCCAAAATCCTTGAATTTGACCTGGGAATAAAGACCACCAAACTAGTTAAAGGCCAAGTTTTAGCCAAGCTATTGGCTGAATCTAATTGCAAATGTTTGGGGGTTAACTTCATCAACACTTGCTCAGAAAATAAACAAGACAAGTTTGTTGATATAAGTTCCCAGGGCATCCCTCCACTGGAAGAATGCACCTAGTACAAAGACGTTATATATTTTCTGCAGGAGTTGAGGCCTCCTGAAGGAATAGGAAAAATCAAGGCAAGAGATTTAAATATTAATGCAATTTTGCAATATCCCTCGATCGAACCCAATTGTAAATGTAATATAAATATACTTAAGCTGGTGAGCTATTTTGACCACATTTGGTAATGCACATCATGTGGCATAGTGCACGCATGAACTGCGCAATAAAATGATGTAATATGCACATTGTAAGATGTTGCGCACAGTAAATAAGGTGCACATAGTATGGAGGACAATGAGCCTCGTGTATATGATATATGTTATAGACTGGTGAGTCGGTTATTATAAGTTGGGACACTTATGTTTTGGTATTAAGCCGGAACGCCTAGATGTCAAGGGCTAATGAACCTACTTTGTACATGACTCATGATTAGTATAAAATACATCATTGCATGCAGACCGACCATGATAAAAGAGATGGGGGACTGAACTTCACCAGTTAGGGAAAGGGAGGGCCAAAATTCAAGGGAATATTATATTAATATTACTAAAATGTAAAGTATGGATAATTATTTTATCCTAAGTTCTAAAGTTGGAGACAAGTGGACCAAAGTAACTTCCGATATGACAAGTGTCAATTTGGGTACATGCATTCATATTGTGGGGGTACTTAACTTATTTTGGGGGAATTCCAGAGACGGGGAGCCCGACCATCATTCTCACCATCACTTTTCATGAAGAGTTCACAGTGATTCTTGTACACACTCAGTTATCCAGTCAATGATTCCATGACCATTTTCACTCATTCATTCTGTTATCCTGGAGACGGCCTTTCCACCATTATGGAACCTATTACCATAACCCTTTTTGGATGGTGTACCTGGTTAGCTTGGAGCGGGATTGAAGAAGTGGGTTGTCAGGCCCGTGAGCAGTTCTCTGAGCGAGAGAATTGCTAGGGATTGATTCACGAAGGTGCTAAATTGCAACTACAGTGCTCTAAGACTTTCAGTCTGGCCTGTTGCTGAAGCCCTGGAAGGAAAGTGGGGTTGTCGAGGGATTGTTGAGAAGATAAGGGGCACAGTTCCTTGGGTGGGACAGACATGTGGGGAATGAGAGGTAGTAGGCTGTTAGTTTAGTGAGCGCCTGAGACAGAGTCTTTCCTATTGTCCTTGAGCCTTAGCTTGGATAGGAACCATTTACCTTGGGTGGAGTTCATTCCCAACTCGAGGGTGACTCACTTTTGAGAGTGATGAACAGTGTAGTCTATGGTCGAGAGTTTAGTGGACGGTCTGTAAGCAGTTGGTGACAGTCTTTCTAAGATAAGTACCAATTGTATGATAAAATGATATGCTACTTTGTTATTTACATGCCTATGTTACGATTTTATCATATATGTGATTATGATTGCTTGTGTTCTTATGGGTAATTTACTGTAAATGTTGCATATCTGTATTTATTGTTATTTCAATATAAAATTTGTATGTTACAGAAAGAAAATTGTTGTTTATCTGTAAAGATTCCGCAAGAATGTTGTATATATATGTTTTAGCTGGATACAGTTTAAAGAGTAAATATAGGTGGCATAGCTCAGCTGATTACAGAGAATGTTACCGACTATTTTCAGAGCATGAGTGGTTTCTCTGGAGTGGCACACTCCAGATTGGGGTTGGCCAGGGGAACGTTACAAATTGGTATTAGAGCTCCAGTTCAACACTGAGCTTGGATGGGCCAGAGGGGTGCAATTGAATCGAATATTCACAGAAAAGTAACTTTGAAGTGACCAGAATTGGAGTCACGGAGTGTCCATGGAAAAGGTTGGCGTACTGGTGCGCATGGTAAATTTGGCACCGCGCAGGAAAACATTGGCGTGCCAGTGTGCGCGGTAAATTGTGGCGCCGTGCAGAAGATTAGTATGTGTAGATGCACGCGCTGAAATTAGCCTTGCGCGGTGAGCATGCACATAGTAAGGTGCACATGGGGTGTGAAAGTATTTCTTAACATAGAGGAGTTTGGTTGGTACGTGCATAAGTATGAGTATAAGTTGTGTCGCGACAGTGTATTAAGTAGTGTGCGCAGAAAATTGGGCGTGATGGAATATGTTGAACTTGACATGGTGCATGCATAGGACGAAAATGCATGTGGAATATCGGTGTGCAGTATAGAAACTATGCGCAGTGGGTATTGGTGCACAATGCCAGAGTAGTGCGTGTAAATAGTCGGTATGACGAAGAAGAAATGCACAGTAAATTTAGGTGTGCGGAAAATTGTTTTACCTTGTGATATTGCTATGCACGTTGAATATAAATGAATAGGTCAAAGTTTAGTGTGTGAGAAGTCACTTGGAAGGCAATGAGTTTGATTTTAAATTGCATAATAATAAAAGAAAAATAAACACACAACTACATCGATGCATTCATTAATTAAAAGGAATTATGAACTTTAATTTCCTCTGGTTTAGACAGATGAAAATAAAATATAATACTAGAAGAAAAACTTATTATAAAAGAGAACTAGATTCATAACATCACCAGATAGAAATTGTAATAAAATAGTCTAAAATCTGTTTCTTTATTTATATAATCGTAATAATTACAAAATTACAAAAAGGGGATGACAACAGTTAGCATGTTGAAAAAGGGTCGTTTAAGAACATGCCTATCATCTCTGGTACTCTTTACCTCCGCTACCGGTTGTTCAAAATTCATTGAGACATGCTTATTTTAGTTGAAGACTTACTTCATCTTAGCAATCTTCTCCTTTAAAGAAGAGTCTATTCAGACTAGTTGATTCTCTCCAACACTTTCAGTCGCTTCAACCGTAGATCCCTCCTTCTGTCACTTGCTCCTTTTCTTCTTAGCGGCTGGCATGTTGATGACTAAATCCTTTATAGTGGGATTCATCCTGGCTTCCAATCGCGAGTCTATAGTCGGCTCTGTGTGGAACTTAGTTTCTAAAATGTGCGCAAGGACCCTTTCCTCCTTACTCGCAGGAAATTCTAGCATGTTTCTCGAATAACCATTCTCACTCGACTTAGCCTTGTCCATGTATCTCAGGTTGGGGATACTGAAATGTGTCTTTAAAGAGAGCAAGAAGTCAATAAGTTTAGAGATTACTTCAGTTATGGATACGCAGATATCTTCATACTTGGGGAGTGGTAATTATAGAACTCCATTTATGAAGCGCAGACGAATTACGTACAAGAGCATTGGGTTTCCATACTTTGCCAATCCATTTTGGATGATAATATTTTGAGTTCATTACATGGCAACGTTCAGCTGACATCATATGGCTACAAAGTACCGAACAAGTGAAGCAAGGTGATCTAACTAGCTGTCGCCCGCTCCACGAGTGGTGGATTTGACATGTTGAGACATGTGATACCGCGTCTTGGCGAAAGTGGTTTCAACAAACCACCTTCTTGCTCAAGTGTTTCTCTAAAGGCACTATGCATCTGTTTTTTCAAGACTTGGGTCTTATCTAGAATTACCATGGTGATAACACCAGGAAATTGGGAGACATAATTCTGATCTGCATATAGGATCAAACGGTGCTTATTCTCATGAATTGTTGAAATTTAGCCTGATAAGTTTCGATGGCTACACGTTTTGCAGAATTAACAACAACTTGATCAGATTAGACTAGCGTGGAGTCCATAAAAATTGAAGAAGAACAGGGGAATTATAGTCAGCAAAATGAGAGCAGAGGGGTGGATGCTCATTTGGGCATGGAAGGAACGAACTCCAACGGACATGGAGAAGAAAGGAATGAAGATATGAATATGGTTGAGACCATTAAGAATTTGCAGAAGGATGTACAAATCCATAAAGTTGATAGTGAAAGCCTTATGAAAGCTAAAGAGCAGCAGGATGAATTCAACATGAAGCTATTGGAGGGTTTGAACAGAATAGAAAAGAAATTGGTTAAGGAGAGTGACTCAAGTAAATCTGAGAGTCACAAATCTTCAAAGGAGAAAGGAAAAGTAAAAAGTTCTAGTAGACATCACCATCATTCCCAAATACATTCCAATAAGAGAGTAGGAAATAGCTCAATTCTATCCCCTTTTAGAAGGTATAAGATATCTAGGGTGGATGAGTTGCGAGGAGAAATGAACAAAATCAAACCTCCTACATTTGATGGTGAGCACAAGAAGGATGAATATGCATAAACATGGTTTCTAGGCATGAGGAAATATTTTCAATTTCATAATTATTATTCTCATGCAGAAGGTAGAATCGCTATCTATCAACTCAAAGGAAAGGCCTCCATGTGGTGGGATCAACTTGTGCAGGTGCAACACATTGTAGAGAAAAGTGTTACTTGGAAGGAATTTGAAAAGTATTTTGAGAAGAAGTATTGAACTAAAAGGTACGATTACAATAAAATGAAAGAGTTCTTTGAACTTAAGCTTGGAAGTATGACCATAGATGAATATGAGACAAGGTTTCTGGAACTATTGAAGTATGTCTCTTTCATCAAGTATGAGACAGTCAAGATTCAAAGGTATTTAAGTGGATTTCCATTGTTCATCAGTGACAAAATACAGTATGATGATACCAAGACATTAGAAGAGACCATAAGGAGAGCTAAATTCTTATATGATCAGCTGAAAGCAAGGCCAGCTTTCCAAAAGTCTTGGGAAGACAATAAGAAATTCAAGATGGGTCAGAGGAAGAAGCGATCTAAGACACCATTCTTCATAAATAATCCACAATGGAAGCAAATGCATAAAGAACCTAGAGTGATTGACACAGGGAGTCAAGGGCCAAAACAACCACCTATGCAATGTTGGGGTTGTAAAGGAGACCATAGGTTCAGAGATTGTCCTCACATAAGTGAAAAAAAAAAAGTAGGGTTGTTCACAATGTATAACGAGCTGAGACAGTAGAGGACATGGGTAGATATGTGCCAAGGATTTATGCAGCCCTCGACAAAAAGCAAGCAGAGTATCAGTCCCACATGATTGAAGTGGAAGGTATGATCAACAACCAAACCCTTGTTATTTTAATTGATTCAGGAGCTAGTCATAGTTATATAGGCCCTAAGATGGTGGAAAGTTTGCAATTGCCAAGAAGCAAGCATGGGAAATCATGGTTGGTGCAACTGGATATAGGAGCTAGAAGAAAAGTTAATGATATGGTTAATTCATGCCTCGTAGACATGAATGGATTGAATACCAAGGAGGATTTAAACATCTTTCCTTTAGGATTCTATGAATGTCTAATTGGGATGGATTGGTTGGACCAACATCACACTCTCTTATATTGTCACAACAAAGAATTTACTTGCCTAGATGAGGAAGGGAAACTAAGGAAGGTACATGGAATTCCCAGGGCAGTAACCATTAGAGAAATTTCAGCATTATAGCTGAAGAAATGTTACAGAAAAGGATGTCAAATATTTGTGGCTCATTTGATAGAGACACCTAAAGATAAGGTGCCAAATTTGGAAGATTATGTAGTCCTGGAATATTTTGAGGATGTGTTCAATAAGGTACCTGGACTACCCCCAAGGAGAGACATTGATTTCTTTTTAAATTTGATGCATGGAGCAGTGCCAGTATCAAAGACTCCTTATAGAATGAGTACACCAGAATTGAAGGAGTTGCAAATGCAGCTTGAAGAACTTCTGAAGAAGGGGTATATATGCCCAAGCGTGTCACCTTGGGGTGCCCCAATCTCGTTTGTGAGAAAGATATATGGAACACTAAGGTTGTGCATTGACTTCATAAAGATGAATAAAGTGACTATTAAGAACAAGTATCCTCTACCAAGGATTGATGACCTCTTTGATCAATTGAAGGATGCAAAGATATTTTCAAAGATAGATCTCATATTAGGATACCATCAGGTGAGAATTAAAGAAGAAGATATTGGCAAGACTGCCTTCAGGACAAGGTATGGTCATTATGAGTTCACAGTGGTACCATTTGGGTTGTCAAATGCACTAGTTGTTTTCATGTTCTTAATGAATGGTGTTTTCCGAGAGTATTTGGACAAGCTTGTCATTGTCTTTTTGGATGACATTCTTATATATTCCAAGTCAGAGGAAGATCATGAACATAATTTGAGGATGGTGTTGTAAGTATTAAGGGAACATCAGTTATATGCCAAATTGAGCAAGTGCTCATTTTATCATAAACAAATTCATTATTTGGGGCATATCATTTCAAAGTATGGGATAGAATTGGATCCTGAGAAGATAGAATCCATTAGAGAATGTTCATCACCAAAGAATGTGACAGAGGTGAGATCATTCATGGGTCTTGCAGGTTACTACAAAATATTTATTGAAGGATTCTCAAAGATTTCACATCCAATCACTTCCTTGCAAAGAAAGGGAGTGAAGTTTCAATGGACACTGGATTGTGAGAGAAGTTTCCAACCCTTGAAACAATTATTGACAAGTGCTCCAATATTAAGGATCGCATACCCAAAAGAAGACTTCATCGTATGCATTGATGCATGTAATGAAGGACTTGGTAGAGTCCTCGGTCAAAATGGGTTTGTCATATGTTACGAATCAAGAAAGTTGAAGAATCATGAAAGAAACTATGCCACTCATGATTTGGAGTTGGAAGCCATAGTCCATGCCTTGAGGAAATGGAGACACTACCTCATGGGAAATAGCTTTGAGCTAAGAACAGACCACAATGGTCTGAAATATTTATTTGATCAGCCAAATTTAAATGCTAGACAAAGCAAATGGTTAGAATTTCTAAGCGAATATGACTTCGATATTAGAATTTCTAAGAGAATATGACTTTGATATTAGAATATGGTTATAATTTCTAAGTGGTTGATGCACTCAACAAGAAGGTGCATGAGTTACATATTACAGCCATTAGCATGTACCAAACTGATGTTAAAAGAAAAATTCTGGAGGTTGCTAATGCATATTTGTAGTACAGAGAATTGGTAGAAATGCTACAGCAGGGTAAGATACTTCGAAAGGTGGATGATTATAAGTTGGGGATAGATGGAATACTGTTGCGCAAGAACAACATTTTTGTTCCAAATGTCTAGGACTTGAAACATATGATTTTGCATGAAATGCATAATGTTCCTTATAAAGGGCACCCTGTATATCATAAAACCATGGCAACGATCAAGAGACATTACTTTTGGCCAGGTATGAAGAAAGAGATTACCGAGTAAATCACTATATGTATGGAATTCCAGAAAGTGAAAGCTGAGAATAGACACCCAGCAGGGTTGTTGCAACCTTTAACCATTCCTAAATGGAGGTGGGAAGTGGTGAAAATGGATTTTATTACGGGATTTCCTAGAATAGGCAAGCTGCATAATTCGATCATGGTGGTAGTGGACAAGCTTACGAAAGCTGTCCATTTTATTCCACTGAAAACTATGCACAAGAAAACAGAGGTTGTTGATATTTTCATGAAGGAAGTGGCACGATTGCATGGGATTCCTAAAAAAATTGTGTCCGACAGAGACCCGAAATTCACCTCGAATTTCTGGAAAGGATTGTTCAAAGGATTTGGAATGAATCTGAACTTTAGTACAGCTTATCATTTTGACTCTAATGGACAGAAAGAAAGAGTGAATAGGGTGATAGAAGATATACTGAGAATGTATGTGATGGAAAAACCATCGAAATGGGAAGACTACCTACACTTGGTAGAATTCGCATACAGCAATGGGTATCAGGCATCATTAAAGATGATCCCATTTGAATCACTTTACGACAGAAAGTGAAATACTCTAGTGAGTTGGGATAATCCAGCTGATAGGACAGTAGTTGGGCCAGATTTGCTCAGGGATATGGAGGAACAAATGACAAAAATTAAGAAGAATTTAAAAGCTGCCCAAGACAGACAGAAAAGTTATGATGATAAGAACAAAACCATAGAGAATTCAAAGTGGGTGATCATGTTTTCTTGAAAATGAAAGCTAACAGGAGTTCCCTAAAGTTGGGAAGCTGTGCCAAGTTGGCAGCTAGATTTTGGGGGCCTTTTGAAATCCTGGAGAGGATTGGTCCAGTTGATTATATGATTACATTGCCTGCATCTATGTCTGTTCATATACCCGATGCTAATCATGTTATTGATTGGAATTTGATTCAAGTGATGCAAGAAGGCGTTTTTCAAGTGCATCTGGTGCGCATTTTGGATCAGAAATTCAAGCAGCTCCAGAACTGAGCCATAGGGATTATAAAGGTTCAATGGACCTAGTACGATCCTGAGGATGCTACTTGGGAGCATGAAGATGCAATGCGGACAGAATACCCACATCTTTTTGAAGACTTTTGAAAAATTTGATATATATATGGGTGTATGATGCACTGAGGACAGTGCATAAATAAGGGGAGGGGATTGTAATATCCCTCGACCGAACCAAATTGTAAATGTAATATAAATATACTTAAGCTGATCAGTTGTTTTGACCTCATTTGGTAATGCACATCATGTGGCATAGTGTGTGCATGAACTATGCAGTAAAATGATGTAATATGCACATCGCAAGATACCGCGTGCAGTAACTATGGTGCATGCAGTATGGAGGACAATGAGCCTCATGTATATGATATGTGTTATAGGATGGTGAGTCAGTTATTATAAGTTGGGATGCTTATGTTTTGGTATTAGGCCGGAACACCTGGATGTCAAGGGACAATGCGCCTACTTTGTACATGACTCATGATTAATATAAAATACATCATTTCACACAGACCGTCCATGATAAAAGAGATGGGGGACTGAACTTCACAAGTTAGGGAAAGGGAGGTCCAAAATTCAAGGGAATATTATATTAATATTCCTAAAATGTAAAGTATGGATAATTATTTTATCCTAAGTTCTAAAGTTGGAGACAAGTGGACCAAAGTAACTTCCGATATGACAAGTGTCAAGTTGGGGACATGCATTCATATTGTGGGGGGACTTAGCTCATTTGGGGGGAATTCCAGAGATGGGGAGCCCGACCATCATTCTCACCATCACTTTTCACGAAGAGTTCACAGTGATTCCTGTACACACTCAGTTATCTAGTCAATGATTCCATGACCATTTTCAGTCACTCATTCTGTTATCCTGAAGACAGCCTTTTCACCATTCTAGAACCTATTCCCATAACCATTTTTGGTTGGTGTACCTGGTTAGCTTGGAGCAGGATTGAAGAAGCGGGTTATCAGGCCCGTGAGTAGTTCTCTGAGTGAGATAATTGTTCGAGATTGATTACTGAAGGTGCTAAACTGCAGCTACAGTTCTCTGAGACTTCCTGTCTGGCCTATTGTTGAAGCCCTGGAAGGGAAGTGAGGCAGACAAGGGACTATTGAGTAGAGAAGGGGCACACTTCCTTGGGTGGGACATGCATGTGGGGAATGAGAGGTTGTAGGATGTTAGTTTAGTGAGAACCTATGATGGAGTCTTTCCTATTTTCCTTGATCCTTATACTAGATAGGAACCCTTTATCCTGGGTGCAGTTCAGTCCCAGCTCGGGGGTGACTCACTGTTGAGAGTGATGAATAGTGTAGTCGATGGTTGGGAGGTTCATGGACGGTCTATAAGCAGTTGGTGACAATCTTTCAAAGATAAGTACCAATTATATGATAAAATGATATGCTTCTTTGTTATTTACATGCCTATGTTATGATTTTATCATATATGTGATTATGATTGCTTGTGTGCTTATGTGTAATTTCCTGTAAATGTTGCATATCTGTAGTTACTGTTATTTCAATATAAAAGTCGTATGTTACAAAAAGAAAATTTTTGTTTATATTTAAAGCTTCTGCAAGAATGTTGTATGTATATGTTTTAGTTGCATGTAGTTTAAAGAGTAAATATAAGTGGCATAGCTCAGTTGATTACTGGGAATGTTACCGACTGGTGTTAGAGCATGAGTGGTTTCTCTGGACTGGCGCACTATATCCTGTGGTTGGTCGGGGGAACGTTACAAATTACATATTGCTTCATTGATCAGGTTTTGTATTGGAAACACCCTCTAGTAGTGCTTTTGAGATATTTAGACCCACAGGAAGCCCAAAAAATTACATTTGATTTTCATGACAGCGTATGTGGGGGACATCATTTCTGGAGAAGAACAACCTATAAAATTCTTAGGGCTGGGTATATCTAGCCTACTTTATTCACCGATGTCTATGCAAAAATCAAGGCTTGTATTAAGTGCCAAAAATTCTCCGGGAAGAAACAACTCAAGTATTTTCCATTGAAGCCTATGGTAGCTTCAGGACCCTTTCAGCAGTGGGGCTTAGATTTTATTGGGGAAATTCATCCTGCTTCAAGTGGAAATCACAGGTGGATCTTGACTACCACTGATTAATTTACCAAATGGATAGAGGCTATCCCCACAAGGAGTGCTTCTCACAAGGTAAGCAGTGGTTTTCTTGAGGATATTATAGCAAGGTTTGGCTGTCTGAAAAGAATTGTCACTGATAATGATGCATCCTTTAAGGATGAATCATTGATTCAATTATGCGAGAAGTTTGGGATTGCATTGATTCACTCAAATCCATACTATCCCCGAGGGATTGGACCGGAAGAGTCCTCTAACAAGAGCCTTATAAAAATTATCAAAAGACTGCTAGAAGACAACAAGAAAGCTTGGGATTCAAAGCTCAAATTTTCTCTATGGGCCAAAAGAGTTAAAACAAAGAGATCTCTTGGTGTCTCTCCTTTTTAGCTTGTATACAGAGTCGAATCCATATTTCCTTCTCAGCACACCTTGCCCGGGGAAACAATTTTCCAAGACTACCAAGGGGGTCCTAATGATATAATCAGAAGAATTCAACAGTTAGTAGAAGTGTAGCAGACTAGGGAGAAGATACTGGACAGAGCACATGAACGTCAACAAAAGATCAAGTAGGATTTTGACAGGAAAGTAAGAAAGGAGGATTTTCAGCTGGGAGATCTAGTGCTAGAATGGGATGCACCCAAGCAGGACAAAGGCAAGCATGGTAAATTTGATGTCTTATGGATCGACCCCTTCAGAATCTCTGAGATATTCCCTAATAATACTTACAAGTTGTAGAATTTGGAGGGTGATGAAGTTTTTGGTGGCCTTGTTAATGGGCACTTTCTAAAAACGTTTTTTATTTAAAGCCACAGTCGAGGTGTCACCATTGTAAATATCGTTCATGTTTTTATGTTTATTTTGTTTTAAATAGCTAGACTCCATAGCCCAATACTAAGGCACTCGAACTACTTTACTTAGAAGCTCACAGACAGTATTCCATCCTCTGTGGAGCCAAATGTTATCACATAAACTTGTTAGAGTCTTGTGGGTTTGTGGTTTCTACTTAAGCCTATAATGTTTCCTTGCCTTTCTCCTTTTTTATGACCAAATCTTAAGTTTTTCCCCTTTCGACTTGTAATTTGATCTGTGTTTATCCTCGGTCGTTTGAACAACGTTTTGTTTTGTGTAATCCTTTCTGAGAAGTCTCAGCCCCAATACTTTGTTTTCTCTGGGTCAATCACTGCCCTCTCCACCTATGTCATTGATCCTTCTCTTTCCCAAGCCCTCGACGAGTCGTCCAAGTAATTATTTATATAGGCCGCAGCAGTGAGCCCAAGCACAACACTTTGAGAGTTCCAATATGGAATCAAATCAAGTGAGCGAGCAAGTTCAGTTTGGAGAAATAATTTGAATTTCAAAGTTCAGAGATCGACGACGAATAATAGTTGCGGAAATCGGGAGTTCAAAACATTGTTGAAGTTATTTCTGAAATATTTGAACCCCTGAAATTCGAAATCAGTAGGAATCATCTGATCCAGTAGGGCGCGTGGCACCAGATTCGAATCATCGAGAAGGTCATTTCAGGAAAGCTGAAGTGAGGGATGCGCAGATTTCCTGAGTCCCGAAATATTGAAGACCTGAAGTCCCGAAATGTTGTTATTAATCCATCCCGTTCAATTCAAAGGGGTGTGTGGCACCTGATCCGAGAAATAGCGATTTCGTGACTCTGAGGTTTTAGCATGGAGCACATCGTAGATTCGTGAAACGCGAAACGTGAATTCATGAAACACAAAGTCACAAAGAACCCATGAGTTTGGCCCACAATCACAGCCCATGGTTATATAGGAAGCAGGGCCATAAAGAAGGGTAAGTGCCTATTGAGAGACCGGTGGCTGAGGTTTTAGAACAAGCATCCCGGCCATTAAATTCAAAAAAAATATGACCGTCGATTTGGATCGACTATTTCGTAGATTCAATCATCGAGATATTTGGAATCAAGTAGAGTGAAGACTCTTGAAATGTGAAATCCTGAAATTACACGTAGGAGCCCCAGGTCATAGTCTGAGGTCGCATGAAGCGATGGAGAGAAATTGCACCAAGGCCTAAAGCATTCGTATATTTCATAGAGGAGGATTTGCATGGTCTCAAGGCATCAGGGTTGACTTGAAGGAGTCGTGAACGTCTCTTGGAACATTCATGGGTGTCAATTTTCATCCTGATCCCGACAAAAGTAGTTAATGGAAATGGGGGAGGTGTTTGAAACCTCGTTTCACCCCATAAATGGAAAGCATGGAAAATATGGTCGTGGAGGTAGGTTGTCAGTGAAATTTCCCATGTCAACAAATTCTCCTACAAATCCCATACTGGTCTAAGGTCGCGTCTGACAGAAGAATGCAAGTGCAGACTGGCAGAAGAGATGTAGATGCAAATCTTTTATTACAATAGCTAGGTCACACTCCTGGTGGTGGCAAGTTGTTCTGAGTATAAATACTCAGTTTTGATATTTTGTTAAGGTCGATGGTTGATCTAAGCTCTTGCATGTAAATTTTTAGTAAAGCCTTTGGTTCTCTGGTTATGTATTGCATTTTGAGACTTCTTGTTTAATGATAGTCAGCTTTCTTTTCCACCTCTTTTGCCTTTGATTTTGAAGGCTCGGGTATGGAAGATCCATTCGAGTTGTTGTAATCATGTTGTGATGTATGTTTGATTGCAGTGTTGTTACAACGGCTTCAGTTTCCTAAAGTTTTGGATTCAAGAGGATATTGTATTCAAATATTTTCCCCCTTGGGTTGCTAGAAGACCATATGTCCATAGCAATCCCTTCCATTTTCTCCTCAAGTTATTCCCCCTACTCACCCTTGCTACAACTTACTATCTGAAGTTAGATCAAGACCTCATCTTCCTATGCATACCGCATGCCAGCCCAGTTTTCTAAGTTAAAGTGATATCATCCTGCGTTTGCATCCATTAGACCCCCCTTAAATATATTTATTGTGACATAAAATTGATGGGTACTGGGCTTACCTTTACTGCAATCCATAGGTGACTTCTAGTGCTAACAAGTTATATAAGAATTAATCCTCAAATGAAATTAATGGTTGGACAAGACCGATGTCATATTTTGTCATCTAACTCAATTTATAAAATCAAATGATGTGGGAGAAACTTACAAAACTGTTAAACAAAATGAGGCATCAATACAAGATGAATCTTACCTAGTTTATAGTAGAAGAAAATAAAGAATTCACCCTTGAAAGGATATAAGATATAGTAATCCAAGTAGCTCGTAGGTATTGTATTTACTTATAGAAAATACAGAGGAAAAACTTCTTTCTTATCAAACAACCGATAAAATGTGACTACAGTAGAAGTAGTACTAAATTGCAACCACTCACTTATCAAGGAATGACATAAAGAAAAACTAGAAAAATTAGATACAGGAGAAACACATAACTCAAATTTCACAAAGGTTGGAATCTCAGTCTGCACTTGTATTAATTCTCACAAAAGGAGAGTTTTCTCTATTATATCCGACAAGAAACAACCTTTGTTAAGTCTTCAAACTATGTATTTAAACAAAAATGTTCTCAACCCTAAGCGGTTGGAATTCTAATAATTCAAAAACAGTAAATATTACAATATATAAAATTCAATGAGTTTCATTTGCATCTTCTCTGTCTCTTCACCTACTGGCAGAGACGTTTCTTCTTCCTATCCTCCATCTCAGAAATAGCTGGCCTCTAATCATGACCTGTGTAAATGGTATGCACACATTGTCTCATTTATTTCCAGATGTGTTGGCTTTCCCTTGTTTGATACACTGAACACATCTGCCTACGAACTATACCACTAATCTAGAAGGTTCTATAATATCATTCGCCTTGAAAGTATATAGATTATTTTCTATATGGGGTAGATTATCCTTCATTTTCTTTACTTCTAATGATATATCCTGTAGCCATAAACTAGGATTGACTATCCACTTGTTAATCTATATAATCTCAATTTGTTTCAAATTCTGGATTGCGGCCCGAGCTTCTTTCATGCTTGTCTTGGAACTGAGTTGATTTCTTGCTATATCAGTTTGACCTAGGGCTTTAGAAATACTATCTCTTTCAATGTCCAGTGACTCTTTTTCGAGTTAAGAAAATTCTTCTTCACAATCCTTCTTAACTTCCCTGGCTAACCTTTTACTTTCAACTAGATTGGCCTCCCGAGTTTTTAGTATTATATCACCTCGAGTTTGCTCCGAAAGAGACAATCTAGAGATCCTAGCTACTTTGTCCTTTGTTGTTGATAAAACAACCTCCTGGAATGTATCTCGAGTTGTAATGACCTCTCTCTTCTTTATGTAAATGTTGTTTAACGAATGGTCTACCGCCCAATAATAATCTTGAACAACTCCTACTTTAGTAAAAAGGTTTTGTTGAGTTGATTCCAGCTTCTCGTGTACTTCTAATGCTTAGGCTTGGAAAACTGCCATATCCACTGCCCTGTTCTCAATCAAGTTTATTTTAGCCTACAGTTGTTTGACCAACTCTCCCTGTTGAATGGCCAGTTCTCTACTTTCTGTGAATTTTTATGCATTTCATCAAGACTGATTTTGAGCTGCTGAATTTTGTGTCTGTCATAGCCTCTAATCTGCTAAAAAACCCTATTCATCTCATTTATTACACTCTGTTCCAATGTATTTATTTGGTTTTGCAACTGTCTCACCAACAAATCTTTCTTCTTCAATTGTTCTTTCAGATTCCCAACTGAATACTGATTTGCTTTTGCAAAAGCTCCCAATGTGCCTGCCACTTCTAGAGAGAATTTTGCCTCCTCTAAGGCATGTCCATCATATAGCACTATGTGCCTCCTGATATTTGCACCCTCCTTTTGGTGTGTTTCTCTTTTTACTATATCCCTCCTCTTCTTGTTGAAGAAGAAGTCGAAAGGGGGCATTTCTTCAACCGAAATAGGAGTAAGATCTTCTATAAAGATTACTTTGGCATTCATGCTTCCCCGACTAAACTATAAAGGTGTGACTGATTTGATAGGGTTGCCTATCTCGGTGGATGGTTTTTGTCCTGATGTATTAATAGCTGGATTTTCTGGTGTAGACATCGATGCATCCTGTCCCTTTTTAATCAAAAATTCTTCTTGAGATTTTGTTTGATCATCAGGTTGATTTGATGATGGAGAATCTTCTTTCCGTGTCAAAACCTTTGTTTTCTCCAAATTTTCCTGAATGTCTCGTCCACAGGAACTCCTTGTTTCTAACTTCTGGGTCACAACTTCATTTGTGGTTGGAGATGTCAAGACTTCTCCCTGTAATAATTTAGGAAGACTATTTCTTCGATGTCTCTGAAAATTATAGAACTCGGCTAATTTGTCTGGAGCTAGAGTATGGACTCAGCTCAACACTTCCTGATAAGATCTGGCTCTTCTAAATATCTCATCCTGTGGGGAATCTTTGTTCTTGTATCTCTTTAGATTGTAAAGAGCCATGTGATTTCCCACGATTTTTTGGGGATCATGTTTCTTGAATTCAATATTAACAAGCTTAATGTCTTCTAGGTCTTCGGCCTCTACTTTTGAGTGGCCTAAATCTAACAGTGAGAAAGTACCAACCTGCAAAGGAAAGGTGGGCCACCCTTTTTTCTATACTGCCTTTAGTTATTTATTGATTCCTCCTAGCACAGTTTGATGTGCTACCTCTTGTCACACCAATCGATCTGGTAGAAACATCGGTAAGGCATGCAGAGGCACAAAAAATACAAAAACCCTTATGTAAGAGAAATGTTCTTCAATGTACCAATCTGCTATCTTTCCCAAGTTGGCCACATCTTGTCTAAAATCCTAGGAGGTGGGCAACTGTATATAGCGATATGCATCATCACCACCACATAGTTTCATATTTCGTGGAAGAAATCTTTTTCTTTATCCTCCCACGGCTTGGAGTGATAGAAATGTATTGGTTCAGTGTTGGTTGGAGTCCTGCTCCAACCCATCAAAGGAAATGGGTTCATAAAACAAACGGTTTCCATGATGTATGCCAACATGTAAAATGGGGCAGTTTTCACTTTAGCTTTCAATGACTAATATTCTGTGATTTCCCTGACCAAATTGTCTAATAATATTTTGGCCCAATCGAAGGAATATCCCTCTGCTATTGTATGCATGATTGGTACCCATTGTAATAAGAAATGAGCAGAGTTTTCCTTCCCAAAAAGTCTACATAACATCATGGCTACATACATCATGTGAGGTTCTAATGATGCAACAACATACACACCATGGGTGTCTGCTTTAAATTTCTCAGGATGTCGGCACCAATCCTTGATCAAGTCAAGTAAGTTCTTTCCATATTGTGCACATTATTTTTTGTCGAAGTCCCTTAGGAAAGTGACATTATAAATGTAATTGGGAACTGGGGATAATTTGTACATTACCTGAAAAAGCTCTGGTCAGAAACACCCAACTGCAATTTTTTGTGAATTGCAAATTCTCTTGGTCTAGTTGTCGATGTTCTCCACTGCCCCACCAATCATATCATTATAAGGCACGAGCCTTGGACACGTGGCTATTTTATGAAGCTCTAATTGAGAAACATATTTGTATCTCATAGCCTGGATTTCAGTCTCCTCGTCACCCAAATCATTTGGGCATTTGATCAATTCATATTGTAGAATATCAAATACCTGCATCCAGGTTTTCACTGTATCTATGGTTTTGGGTGAAGTGTCTGAGAGGACATATGTGTTCGGGTTCGAGATTTCACCAGGCGCTTTAATTTTTTTTCGTGGAGCCATGATATCATTGTTAAACAACTTAGAGGGGGGGGGTGATTCAGTTTTTACTATGCTTAAACAATTATAACCATTTTAATTCATTACATAATACTCAATGATGATCACAATAATGTAGGGAAGTAAGCACTAGGGTATTCAACATCAATAACACACATGAATCACACAGAGATAGATATTCATGAGGAAACCCATAAAGGGTGAAAATCTCTTCTTCTTGATATGATAAGTAGTCTTTATTTTCGGTACATTATCATTCTATGAGAACCAACTCATTGTGAGGCTACCACCTCTATTTTACAAGCTGCAACTTGCTGAGAGCACCAACTCTTTGGTTTCTCTAGAACCCACTAAAAGGAAGCACCAACTCCCTGAGTGTTCTAGAACCAACATCCAGTCACACAGGCACCAACTTCCAGTCACACAGGCACCAACCTGTCTAACAGAGAACAATAGTTCTCCCTTGCACCACCCTGCCACCTTGGTTTTTCTGGATACAACCAGATGAAAGCTACAACTCCCTGTGTTCAAGCACCCACTTGAAACTCTAAGGACGAATGTCCTCCCTAGCACCACCCTACCACCCTAAGATATAAATCTTTGCTTGTTGAAAGTTATTACAATGATATAGGATTTATCAATGGATTGCCAGTCACATCATTGTTCTGCTACACTACTCTACTCTGCCTGCATCAGTGTCTTCATGCTTTCATCCCCTTGCGCTTTCTGTTCTATTTTGTTTTATCCTTTGTAGCGTTTCTATACTCTTCTCTTTTTCTTCCTGTGAAACCTCCTCTTCTATTCAGCTTCTCTTTTGTTTTTATGCTCTATGCTACCTCTACATGTCGTTTGTTGTGCCTCTCAACTCAAATTCAGATTGATCTCACAATCTCCTTCTACCCACATGACTAGCTATTGGAGAAGCACACACTATTCTCTATTCTGCATATCTTTCTCATGCCAAGTCCTCTGCCAGATCATCCTGGCAACTCTTCATATTCTCTGTGGTTATACCCAGTCTGTTCATCATGAATGGTTTTTATGCTAGGATTCTTTGGCTTCTCTAGAAGTTACAGTCTTCGATACTTTTCCATATGTCAATTTTCTCTATGATTAATATTCATACCACTGGAAGTTACCTCAAGACTCTTCAGCTCCTATGGCGATCACCCTGAAGACTCTTCGAATTCTCTGGTAGATGCAATCACTTTGTTATGGAAGTTACTGAGAAAACCTCTACGCGTTCATCCCTTTGGCTCCTTTTCTCTTTCTGAGAAATATACACAGTGGGCGCTATCTTTTCTAACTAATCCCCTTCCTTTCACATGAACATTAGTGGTGACCTTATGCCTAACCATCAATCATTTCACGATTTCACGTTTCGGGTGATCGAATGCGAGTCACCTCGATTTTCCCAACTCGCGAAACTCTAAGGTGGAGCTTAGCAACATGCTAGCTCTTTTGTCGATGTGACCGTGGATATCACCATAGGCCAATCATTCGAGTGCTTCGCAACTTGATGACTCATGATGTCAAAGGTTAGAGAACCTCCCTTCTTCTGATTCCCAAACTCCCGACTTCAATCACCTCAGATCAACGATCTTATATCTCCCGTGACTCAACCATCATGATCACCTTCTGCATTTCGGTATTTCATGACTCGAAATATCGAATCTTAGATCACCTACCTTCTTCTGAGTCCCGAACTCATGAATTCAATCACCTCAGATCAACAATCTAATATTTCTTGTGAATCAATGGTCAATATCACTTCTTCGCACTTCGGGACTTCACGAGTTCTTGTTTGACATGGTCCTTGCTAACGTGGTCTTGTTGACGTGTTCTGCCACATTTCCTTGTTGACGTACATATCTCCACGTGGCACATGTTCTTCTCTTGGATATGATGACCCAGATTAGTCCTAGATCTAATGGTGGAGATCTCATCTTCTCGAACGATGACTTCGCGAGTTCTTGCAACTCTACTTTTGAATTTTCCAGTTCACAAGTCAATGAAATGTTGATCTCTCACCATCTTTCCTCTAGATCCAACGGCTGTGATGAAATTGCGAACTCAGACTTCATGAATTCTCGCTTCTCCTATATGGACTCTGATTTGACGACCCAGATCATTCACAGTTCTCGATCGAACGGTCACTGTCGCTCCTCCTCCTAATCTTTGGATTTCTCAAATATCTAATTTTCAAAGGCCATGACCTTTGATCCTTCTATGATCCTTGATGTATGGGATCTCATCTGCGCGTCTCAAAAAGCTATCTCACCTGATCTTTGGCAATGAATTTAACCTCGACCCTGGCGCACACTTGCGCTCTACGTGTAGCTCTGCACTATCTCTTCTAATCTTCTCAGGCTTTCTCTTCTGCGTCTTCCCAAAAGACTTATGGTGCCTGCCTGACACTTTTTGCCTGTAATCATGCCATTTTTTTTGTTGTTCTTTCCTGAAAACATGCCATCGTCACTATTGTTCTTGCCATCAATGACATACACATTCTTCCTATAAACATGCCAACAATATGCCCCTTTGGCATTGATGGCAACCCTGAATGACTGCACTATTCTGCTTATACCTCCAACTGTAGCATCCACACCTTTTCTCCCCCTTTGACATCAATGTCAAAGAAAAAATTCTCCCCCTAAGTTGTTGCAGTACTTTTCAGAGGTATCAGATATTCAACCAACACATACTCCTTCAGATAGACTATTTTAACTTGATAACAGGGTCACGCCCAACTTACGGCGTAGATACTCAAACTGAGCGTTTTCAAGTGGTTTAGTGAAGATATCAGCAATCTAATCTTTGGATGGAATATAATGCAAAGAAACCACAAATTTGGTTACTTGTTCCCTCAAGAAGTTATCCTTGATGGTTATATCCTTGGTCTTGGAGTGAAAGACAGGATTCTTTGACACAGTAATTGCACTAGTATTATCACAATGAATTGGGATCGATGCAGTATATTTTACCTCCAAGTCTGCAAGTGTCTGAATCATTCACAATACTTGGGTACAAAAAGTGGCAGTTTCAATGTATTCGGATTTTGTAGTTGATAAGGAAATGGAACCTTGCTTCTTGCTCAACCATGCTACAAGGGAATCTCCTAAGACAAATGCACCTCAACTCGTGCTTTTCCTTTCATCCACACAGTTAGCCCAATCAACATCTGAATAGACTGATAGTTGAAAATTTTGATTCCTAGGGTACCATAGGCCATAGTTCATTGTTCCTTTCAAGTATCTGAATATTCTTTTGACAGCTAACAAATGACTTTGTTTAGGTGCAGACTGATACCTTGCTACCATTCCAACAACGTGCATTATGTCTGGACGGGATGTTGTGATGTACGATAGGTTTCCTGTCATAGACCTATATGAACTGTGATCAACATCAGGTGAGTCATCATCCTTGCTTAACTTAGGTGTGCTCATAGGTTTAGAATCTTCCATTTAAAATATTTTCAACATTTCTCTTAGATATTTTTCCTGAGAAATAAATATTCCTGCAGACTAAGAAAAAATGGCAGTTCCCCTATCATAAACATTTCAAATTCAGACTGCATGAAAAAGAAAACGATTGTACCAATGAAGCATTATTACTACCGAAGATGATGTCATATACATAGACCAACATAATGAGCAAATCATTATCCTATGTTTTGATATATAGATTGTTGTCAATTGTTCCTCTCTTGAACCATTTCTCTTGAAGCTATGTATCTAGTCTATAGTATCAGACATGAGGAGCTTGTTTCAACCCATATAAGGCTTTCTTCAGCTTGTAGACAAAGTCAGGGTTATCTGACAGTTGGAAACCCTCTGGTTGTTCCATATAGACTTCTTCTTTTAGATCTCCATTTAGAAAAGTTGACTTGAAATCCATTTGATATACTTTAAATAGTTTTCAAATTTGGATTCCTTTGTTGATTCATAATGGTGGCTAATCCTTCTAAGGATTTAATGCTTGGAAGATTTTGGAGATACAATGTTTTAAACTTCTCCATCTATTTTCTGGTTTTTACTGCCTCTTCTTTCGAGGCTTCACATCTTTCCTTCTTCTTTGATAACTGTTGTTTTAGAATGTCCTATATTTTCTTTGCTTCTTCTAATTCTACTTTTAACAAAACAAAATATTCACTTGGTTCTTTACCATTCTTTTCAAACTGCATCAACAATTGTTTTTGTCTTCTCTTCTTAAGTTTGAGTCTGTCAAATCTTCTAAAGCACTGATCAGTTCTCCTTCCAAGTCAACCACAACTTCTTCATCATTAACATCACTTCCTATGCCTTTATTATCAATTCAGGGATGATTTTAAGGATGGAAATTTATTTTAAAATGTAGAAACTTTGGCGAATCTTACTAATCCTTCATATGCCAACTATAAATGTTTGACAATATTTTTGTAAAAATATTCAAATTTCTAAGGATTTTATATAGTTTGTATAAAATTTTGACGATTTTTTAGGTAAAATAATATTGTCCTATAGAATTTGGGCGAATGATTTTTAGAATACAGAATCGTTTTTTGGGAAAAAACATGGAAAATTAGCCCATGAGCGAAATTTAGCCCCTAAAATCATCCTCTTTGGCCATAAGCATAAAGTCATTAACCTTATCTTCACAATTAAAATCACTAACTGTGTCTCCTAAAGAGTCATCATTGTTTACACAAAATCTTTTCTTTTTACCAAATCTCTTGGATTTATACTTCTCTTCAACTTCATCATTTTGGTCCTTCTTCTTGTGTGGACATTTAGATGTAAAGTGACCTATATTTCCACAGTTAAAACATTTGAAGGGCAACTTGCCTTGGTACTTTCCTGATCCTTTCTTTAGTCTTCTCACAAATGTTTCTTCAATTTCATTAGGCTCATAATCCTCATTCTTATCTGCTTTAAATGATGCTTCTCTAGAGGTGGATTTATATTTACCTATCATCATTTCATATGAAGTCAACGTTCCTAGAAGTTGATCAAAAGGAATATATTTTATATCATTAAGTTCTTCTATAGAAGAGACCTTTGGGTTGAACCTATCTGGCAGAGATCTCAATATTTTTTGAACTAACGAGGCTTCCTCAATTTTTTCACCAAGTCCTTTCATTGCATTTACTAGTTCTTCAACTCTCAGAAAGCACTTCCCAACAGTTTCATCCTCTTTCATATTTAGTTGTTCAAAATTTAATTTGAAGGTTTGAATATTGGCATCCTTTACCTTCTCACTACCTGCATAGATGTTAATGACATCCCATATATCTTTGGCAGATTCTAAGTGCATAACTTTTACAAATTCTACTTTGTTTATCCCACTCAGAATAGCATTCATAGCCTTACCGTTGAAGCTAAATTCTAGTTTATCATCCTTAGAAACTAGTACAACTGGATTTACATATCTAGTCTCTACCACATCCCAGACTTCTGCACCTAAAGCCATTATGTAGGTTCTCATCCTAACTTTCCAGAAGGAAAAGTTGGTTCCATTGAACAGGGGGGCCTTATTGGTTGAATTTCCTTCATGGATAGTCATGTTTAAGCTCTAGGATCTACCCTTAGATAAAAGGAACCGGTTC
>JZKD02S1812478.1:297755-309003 GCA_000966675.3 Picea glauca | reverse complement strand
CTGTGCTTAAACAATTATAACCATTTTAATTCATTACAGAATACTCAATGATGATCACAAAAATGCAGGGAAGTAAGCAATAGGGTATTAAACATCAATCACACACATGAAGCACACAGAGACAGATATTCCTGAGGAAACCCATAAAGGGTGAAAAAATCTTCTTCTTGATATGATAAGTAGTCTTTATTTTCTGTACATTATCATAATATGAGCACCAAATCATTGTGAGGCTAACACCTATGTTTTACAAGATGCAACTTGTTGAGAGCACCAACTCTCTGGTTTCTCTAGCACCCACTAGAAGGAAGCACCAACTCCCTGAGTGTTCGAGCACCAACTGGATGGAAGCACCTACTTCCAGTCACACAGGCACCAACCTGTCTAACAGAGAACAATAGTTATCCCTTGCACCACCCTACCACCCTAATTTTTCTGGCTGCAACCAAATAGAAGATACAACTCTCTGTGTTCAAGCACCCACTTGAAACTCTGAGGACGAATGTCCTCCCTAGCACCACCCTACCACCCTGAGATATAAATATTTTCTTGCTAAAATTTATTACACTGATACATGATTTATCAATGGTTTACCAGTCACATCATTGTTCTGCTACACTGCTCTACTTTGCCTGCATCAATGTCTTCCTGCTTTTATCCCCTTGCGCTTTCTGTTATACTACGTTTTATGCTCTATAGTGTTTATGTACTCTGCTCTTTTTATTCTTGCGCAACCTCCTCTTCTATTCAAATTCTCTTATGTTTTTATGTTCTATGCTACCTCTGCATGTCGTTTGTTGCACCTCGCAACTCAACTTCAGATTGAGCTCATAGTCTCCTTCTACCCACATGACTAGCTATCAGAGAAAACCACACTATTCTTTGTTCTATATGTCTTTCTCATGCCAAGTCCTCTGCCAGATCATACTGGCAACTCTTTGTATTCTCTTAGGTTATACCCAGTCTGTTCATCATGAATGGTCATTATGTTGGGATTCTTTGGCTTCTCTGGTAGTTACAGTCTTCGATACTTTTCCATATATCAATTGTCTCTATGATTAATCTTCATATCATTGGCAGTTACCTCGAGAATATTCATCTCCTATTGCGATCACCCTGAAGCTTCTTTGAATTCTCTGCCAGATGCAATCACTCTGTTCTTGCAGTTACTAAGAAAACCTCCACTCGCTCATCCCTTTGGTGCCTTTCCCTTTCTGAGAAATATACACAGTGGGAGCTAGATTTTTTGGCTATGCACCTTCCTTTCACATGACCATCGGTGGTGACCTTACACCTAACCATCATTCGTTTCATGATTTTGCATTTTGGGTGATCGACTGCGAGTCACCTCGATTTTCCCAACTTGCGAAACTCCAAGGTGGAGCTTAGAAACATGCTAGCTCTTTCGCCGATGTGACCATGGCTATGACCACATGCCAAGAATTCAAGCACTTCACGACTTCATGAATCGTGATGTCAGAGTTTAGAGCACCTCCCTTCTTCTGATTCCCGAACTCCCGACTTCAATCACCTCAAATCAATGGTCTGAGATTTCCAGTGACTCAACGGTCCTGATCACCTTCTGCATTTCAAGATTTCACGACTCGGGATGTCAAATCTTAGAGAACCTACCTTCTTCTCTTTCCCAAACTCATGAATTCAATTACCTCAGATCAATAGTCTGATATTTCTCGTGACTCAACAGTGGAGATCACTTCTTTTCACTTTGGGACTTTGCGAGTTCATGTCTGACATGGTCTACCACTTGTCCTTTATGACGTGGACCTCCCCACATGGCACATGTTCTTATCCTAGATATGATGGCCCAGATTAGTCCTCGATCTAACGGTTGAGATATCCTCTTCGCGAACTCGGACTTCATGAGTTCCTACAACTCTACTTTTGACTTTTACAGTTCACGAGTCAAGGAAATGTTGATCTCTCACCATGTGTCCTCTGGATTCAATGGCTATGATGAAATCATGAACTTGGACTTCATGAATTCTCGCTTCTCCTATCTGAACTCTTATTTGACAACCCAAATCATTCGTAGTGCTCGATCCAACGGTCACTGTCGCTCCTCCTCCTAATCTTTGGCTTTCTCAAATATCTAAGTATCAAATGCCACGACCTTTGATTCTTCTACGATCCTTGATGTATGCGATCTCATCTACGCGTCTTAGAATTTTATGTCTCCTGAGCTTTGCCAATGAAGTTAACCTTGGCCCTAGAACACACTTGCGCTCTACGTGCAAATCTGCACTATCTCTTCTAAGCTTCTCGGGCTTTCTCTTCTGCGTCTTCCCAAAAGAGTTTTGGTGCCAACTTTTCACTTTCTACCTGTAATCATGCCATCATTGCTATTGTTCTTTCCTGAAAACATGCCATCATTGTTGTTGTTCTTGCCATCAATAACAAGAACACTCTTCCTATAAACATGCCAACAATCGTGACCTCGAAACTCTATTACTTGTTACAGGAAATGTGCAAACTTCTTATCTTGCTAAAGCTTGCTCTGTGAAAATGAAAATGGAATTCAGAATTCAATATCTTTTTCACCTTTAGTGCATCAATTTGTGTCTACCTTTACTGACAATGTATTCACTTTCCTTAATGAAAATATTTAGGCGGTGGTCCGAGATATTATTTGAAATCATTTCCGTAGATTGATTATTAATGCCATTAAATGGTTGGTGGTTCACGATCGAGATATTTCATGAATAATATTTGAATTTACCCGAACTACGATTTAACAAAAAAAAAATTAACATGAGATAATAGTGTTTATCCCATTAACTAATCACATTTAACCTTAATTATTTTCAGGCTTTCGGCCCTCGGGATATCCGATAATAGCTCAATATATGATTTCCGAAACTCAAAATCATGCAGGGATTAATTATTTTCTAATTGTCTTTAATCTTTAATTAACTATGCTTAGAACTTAAGGCATTTCGGGAGTTCGGGTTTTGTAAACTTAGAATATGATATATGGAAAATTTCCAAACTCCGAAAGCGCAAAATTACTATTTGATTTTTAATTGAATATTAGAATTTAGGTATTTATCGTTTCACGTGTTGGCAAAATTAGCTTCATTACCATTTCAACAAGCCATTACCCGTAATGATGTATCAGAGCTTAGGGAGGTATACATGTATGACGACTAAGACCCTTTGTACACTTTTGGGTTATTGGGACTTTGGATTTGTTGCATGGTGAAACGCCCAAAGAGAGAAACTCTGAAGCAGTCTCTAGAGTCTTGACCTTCTTAACATTCAGGCAGCTCCAAAATGTTCGGGAAAAAGGGACCGTTCGATCAATGGGAGAATTCAAATGACAACGGACCTTGTGCATGCCTTCAAGCTTAAAAACATAAAGATTTATCTTTGGGAAATCAGCTTCTAAGTTAAAGTGAAAGGATAGGATAATGTTTTGGTCTTATAAATTTAAAAGTGTTCCAACACCAACAATGGCCAAGAAAATTATCTTAAGATACACAAATATCTAGTTTAAATTCACATACCCATGAAACAACCACTTGAAAATCATGGTATATTTATATGAGCTATAGATTTCATGTTATCATTCTCAACTTTAAATTGGTCAGAAACATCCTATTCTAAGGAAACATTAATAGTCTCTATTATAAAAATTGAGTTGGGGTATATCCACATAAAGAGAAAATTTTCTTTAGGGAGGAATCAAATAAATAAATATCACTAAGAGGAATTGATTTTATCGGCCCATATATAGAGTGGTCATCTCCATTAAGAATGTCATTGAGGAGAACCAAGGTGAAGATCATCTCAATTACTATTAAAATAAGTTGTAGCCTCTAAAAAATCTCCATCATCTTGCAATATCATGGTCAAAGACATAGGATCACATTCACACAAGGGGGTATAAATTGGCATTGTTACCCCAATGTATGTCAATATCTAATCCTAAGACATTCAAAGGATTCAAAGGCTCATGAGAAATTGCATAAATGGTGGTGGTGTCCATACAATTCATTTGTGCAAAAGGCTTGTCTAACTAAACAACGTGAATGGATGGTTACTCAAGAATTCAAAAATCAAAGAATTCAAAGAAAGCTAAACCAAGACATTAGATGAAATGGGTTCATGAAAAGGGGAGGTTTGTAGAAATCAGTGAAACTCTTGTGGGGCTATCTAATTAGGCAAAACACCATGAATCTTTGGGATCATTCAAGACCAAGTCATAAGTAAACAAAATTATCTTATCCGCAAATAACACTATAAGGATGTTTCATTTGATGCCTTTAATGTTTAGGTTGTGCTGACCTTGGTTTCCCCCAACATTAGTAGAACTTCCCACATTCCCTTGGTTCCTATTCAGACATTTCCTAGACACACTCTTCTTCACCTTGGATGGTTCCTCATTACTAGGTTGGATTTCACTATGTTGTGAAAAATGAGATAGGGATAATTTAACAAAATGTGAAGGCAAGGGATGAAGATTGCCTTGATTGGAAATATAAATTATCCAAACCAAAAATAATGAGGTCAAGTTTGGGAAGTTCAAGGTATCCATGAAAGGCTAGCCAACAACTCCAAATGATTGAAGTTTGGTATTGCTAGAACTACTATCCATCCTACATAAAAGATGTTTCAAACATATATATTTAACGGGAAATAAATATCAAGCTCCATGTACTAAGGAAATTCTATGGAAAGATGAAACCAATATGCCACATATTTTAATTCAAAGAGTTAATTACTTATCCAATTGCATGGTTCCAAATGAATCTCAAGGTTAGCTTTATGAAATAAATCAATTAACTCCTACACTTGAATCAAGTATAAAAAATAAAGATAAAAAAACCACAAAGGTTAATCCAATCGGGGTGCCATATTAGTCCCTGTCGTAGGCATAGAGGGACTATAGTGATCAATAATTCGTTGAATTCATATTAGTTTGTCTTTTGACCACAAATATTTGCATAATATCTATTGTTGGAGCTAGGGAACTAAAAACATTGATTTTTATATAATAAAAAGTACCATATATGTAATGATCTGATTGGATAACAAATTGAAGGTCTTATTTCTAGATTCTCTATTCCCAATGTTTTATATGTTAGCATATCCAAACTTTTTGATCATATATAGTCTTTTTGAATCATATATTTTTCTTATGCATTACTTGAAGGTGGATTAATGCTAGCATTAGTTCAAATGTTTTTCCTAGCATTTTCTTCTAGCTAAATTTATCCCAATGTTTGATATGCTAGCATATCCAAAGTTTTTCCTTCGAATACATTATCTATTGTTCAAACTATTGTTACTACTTTTATTTTATAATAAAAAAAAATTGGTACATAAGAGACCTGCCACACTGCATTCTTTCTAAAATGTTCATAGAGCATTTCTAACAAACTTAAATGTTTACCTAATAGGCTTCTCAGCATTAAACATTTACTTAGCAGGCTTGTTACAATACATTTTCTTCCATTTTTTTTATATGCAATGCTCTATGCAGTCAATTTGGGCAATATTGTACTTCAATGACATTGCGGGTTCATTGGTTCAGGATTGCTACAACATTGCATTTTTTCTCGTTTTTCTTACTTGCAATGTTCTCTGTAGTCAATTTGGGCAATCTTGTACTTCAACAACATTTTTGGTTCATTGGTTCATGCTTGCTTCTTTCATATCCACCGATTTCTTGTTTTCTTGTTGTTGTTATTCTTGTTTTCATGTTTGTCTTGTTGCAGTTTGCATGTTTGGGGTTCTGCAACAGTGATTGGAACTGTGACATTCCGCGCTACCTTCCACCCTTCCCAATGGACATTAATTATTCTTTCAAAAGTGACAACCGACCATACAAGTTCAAAAATATTGTCTTTAATAAGCAGAAATATCGATGACAACTCCCATTAAAATGCATAGACAAGCGAATAATATGGGATCTGGTAATTGTTTTCGCCTGTGATTTGAATTTGCAAAAAAAAAATATTGGCTCTTTCAGTTTTTTAGATTCTTCATCATAGTAAGAGTGAAATACTGTGCTACCTCGCTTCCATCCACGAATGGGTCATCCACAGAGGCCTTGACATCATGTCCCTCTTTAATATTGTGCATATGTTAGATGTTGTCAGATTTGTGAATCTACTCAGATATGGGAATGATATTATGTTCTATTGGTCACTATTCAGTGCACATATTCGAAAATATTGGCATTAACAAGAGAAAAGATCGAGGGCATCTTTCATTAAGATGAATTAAACCAAAATCTACAGAAGATCATACTATCATCCTCCAACATTGCTTTTAAATACTTATTTCCATTTCCCTCTATGATCAAAGAGTTGGGCTTTAGGGTTCCTTTGTTCTAATGTTCATGTTCATGGACATATAAGACAACTTAGAGATGTCATTAAGGCCCAAATGAAAGAAGAGATATTAGTTTTATGTGAAGTGATATTTGAGCCCAAAAAAAAAACTTTGTTATCCAACAGAAACTCAGACAGGGGGGGGGGAACAATATCTCCTGGTTGGTGTTCTCCCTATATTCGATGCTTTGGTTGGTTGAAAAGCCTGCCTGGAGATTTCTTTGTTGATCTTCTTTGTTTTCTTGCTGGGAGTTGGAAGGGATTTTCAGGAGACGTGCAAAATGATTCTTCATTGAAGTATATAGTTTCTTCCAACAACATAGATTTGGAAAGTGTATCGACTTCTGCAGAGAACACAATAATTTGTCTTCGTTAGAGGAGTCACACTTACCGTGGCTTGAAAAATGGTCTATGATATTCAGAAATGATGCGAAATATTACTCCATTCATGAATGTACCCAGAATCTGGTAAGAGAAACTGTATGGGTGGATAAAATGACATACTAAAATTACAAAAGTTTCTATTTCAAATTTTATTGAGCTACTTTTGGGTGTGGTAACAGACTTGCAGAAAGCCATTTTCTTTGTCAAAGTTTGTTCACTGTGCTCTGGATGTAGTTACAAACTCCACATACAATCAACTGTCTATCGCTACTGCACATTTTTAATTTTACTACTCCTATGCATATATCTAGATTATGGACTTTGCAACATTTTCTGAGGATTACTTTATACTACCACCTTCTAGAAGAGATTTCGCGTGTTCAGGTAATGATTTGGTTTCTGAAAATCACCTTTTACTACCACCTTCATGTAATCATCTTATTTCATTCTTTAGAAGATACCTCAATGTAGTGGTGTGTTTCCAGATATGTTTCAACCTAATGTTAATCTTCCTACTGTTTTCCTTGCATTGGATGGGGAAAATGCATTTCTTCTGTTGCAGTTTATGCGATATTTGATAAAAAAAAAATCAAACGATACAGTTTATTTTTTTTTTAAATATAGAAAAATGTATTTTTTTTAACAGACGCATGTTCGAAAAGTTTTAGGCATTGTTTGGGGCTAACGGCCTTCAAGGATGTTAAGTAATCACAAAATTAATATTGTTTGTGCCAATGCAATTGATTCGTTGTCCACTATGGAAAATGCATTAACACTGCAATGTCAAATAATAGATTCCTGGCATGTGCCTAATATCAATGGCATTATCGCACACAACACCCAATGTCCAAATATTTATGGAATCAAACCAAAATTGTTGATTTTGTGAGAAAGAAACACTAAAGTCGATGTTCTTTGCATGTCTGGAAATCCTTCAATTTAAGTACTTTGACAATGACAACCCTTCTTGTTCACTGCATTGTCGCAGTGCAGTTAGTATCACTGTTCCCATTTCCACCACCAATGTCAATGTCTGAGGCCGAAGCTATCTGGAGCTTGGGGTCACCACCTATGTGGATGTCAAAAGGTGAAACTACCTGGATCAAAATTTGATTGTATGTCGAGTCTCTTGTTGCATCTAGAGGTCGCTCAACACTAATTGTCATAGAAACTGGTTGTCTGTCAATTATGTTACAACTTTCGCATAAAACGTTCTGTAATTTTAGAATATTGATTCAAACGCACATATAGTTTCTCACTTTGGTTGGTATCCAATTTTATAATTTCCTGATGAGTGTAGTCGAGCATGGAGTAATATTTGGAATCACTTCTGAACATTATAGACCTTTATGTGGGCCTCCATGTCTGCCACCCCTATGAAGAAAGATATATTTTGATGCGATCTGCAACATTTGATATACTTTCCAGACCTGTGCTACCCGAATAATTCATGTACTTCAACAGAACAACATTTTGCAGTTGGCTTGGATGTTCTTTCCAATTTAATGTAATAAAACAAAGAAGTTCAACATACAAATTTTCAGGCAGGATTTTCTACCAAATAGATGATCAAATACAGGGAGGATAGAAGTCACAACATACTTGAATTTTTTTCATGTCTTGGATTTTGTTGCATAATAGGATTTGTTTCCCCCATAACTGAAGTCACATAAAATGAATCCCTCGAATTTGAATTGGGCCTGGATCGCATTTCTAAGTTGTATCGGATGTCAATGGTTAGGAACATTACAAGGAAGGCACCTTAAACCCCAAGTTTTCAAAGGCAAAGGGAAATTAATACTTAACAAAGAATGGAATGTTGAATAACCAGCCAATGCAAGCATACCATATCTAGAAGAGACAAGTTATTCAAAAAAATGGGATAGATCTAGTTGGCAGCACCAATTAAGTCCAAGACTCGAAATTGATATTCAACTCGTTGATTTTTACAAATCAAGCATTTGATCATCAAGAAGACTGTCAACAAGCTTCATTATTTTACATATTTTTTATTGTTCGGTGACATGCCAAATCACAGTCATTGTGGAAAATAATCTCAACTGTATTTTGTAACCCATCTTATTTGAATAAAGAATATTTGGGGTTTTATTTTTGTATGGTGTTTTCCAATCTCTAGTATTTATTTTCATTTTATTTTGTACATTTTTCTATGTCGTTAAACATGGACGACAAGGTTTTCTTTCTGCATCCCAATACTTCAATTTAAATAAATGCTACTATGTTCGTTCCTTACATTTTACATGGAAGAATAATTTTTCATAGGCCATACTTATCTGGCGGGGGCCCTATACTTACGTAAATATAATGATTTAATGACTATTACAACAAGGCAACTCAAGTGTTGACACCATGTTCCTATACAATATATTGCATATATTGCAGCTTCTTATATTTGATAATATCTGTGCATATATACTAATTTGAGTATTATTGGAATAGATATAAAAAGTTTCTCTTGGCCAAAAATTAGCCAATTATCCAGGCATCGGGTCCCAGGTTTGCGGTATCCAACACCTATGTCCCCTATTCCGTCATATACATCTTGTAGCCAAAGAAATTTTTCGATATGCAATTTATTCTTTAACTAGTGAGAACTCACTAGGGGTTCAAAAAGATTGGCAGTAATAAAGGAATAATAGATTTTCTTATGTGAGATACTTATCCCTTTTCCCCTTTTCTTCTTCTTGTCTATGGTCACTTTCTGGTTACATACTTAGGCACCTTTCTATGATCGCAGGTTCCAAGGTTGGCGGGCTGACATATCTTCATCTCCATATATATCCTCACATGACGAATCCGACCGATCGTTGTTCCTTTCCATACTTAGCCAATTTTATGGACGCGATTGTCGGGTTGGAGCTTTCATAATCTGTTGGTTCTTGTTGCGTTATATACATATTGCACTCAAAAATTTTGTGGTTTCAACAAAATTTGTGAACCGAACAACATCCTGCAAATTAAGAGATGATTTTCATTTGAAACAGAAATAATTTATTAATATATATTAATATGAATACTATTGAAATAAATATCAAAACTTTCTCTTGGCCAATTATCTGGCCACTAGGTCCCAGGTTCGCGGTATCCAAAACCTATTTCCCATGTTCCATCATATACATATTGCATCCAAAGAACTTTTGTGATCTGCAATTTATTCTTTTTCTAGTGAGAACCCAGCAGGGGTTCGAAAACATTGGCATTAATAAACGAAAAATGGATTTTATGTTGTCAGATACTTAGTCCTTTTCCCCTTTTCTTCTTCCCGTCCATTATCTCTTTCTGGTTATAGACTCAATCTCCTTTCTATGATCATGGGTTATAGGGTTGGCGGGATGACATATCTTCATCTCCATATATATCCTCACATGACAAATCCGACCGACCACTGTTCCTTTCCATACTTAGTAAATTTTATGGCTGCGGTTGTCGGGTTGGCACATTCGAACTTGCCTTTTCTTCTTCCTATCCATTATCTCTTTCTGGTTATATAATTAGTCGTCTTTCTATGATATCTAGTTCCAGGGTTGGTAGGATGATATATCTTCATCTCCATCTATATCCTCACATGACGAATCTGACCGACCGTTGTTCCTTTCCATACTTAGCCAATTTTATGGCTGCGGTTGTCGGGTTGGCGCTTACGAACTCAACTGCTTATTGTTTCATGATATACATATTGCACTCAAAACTTCCATGATCTACAATTCCACCACGGGATCCTCGTATACATTAATTTCGCTCAAAGTATATTTCATTGCCTTCCATCACCACTAACTTCGTGTCCTTCCTAATATACATTAACTATGCTCTTGCTAGTGACAACTGAACACACGATAGTTGATAGCCCTGAATTCCATCTGTCAATTTGTATATCATGGAACTCCGAGTGTTGTTTGGAGGACATGGAACAATAGAAGTGAAATGTTAATCTTGTCAGCCCTCAAGTTGGCCTCTCAATTTTTATATCGTGGAACTCTAGGTGTTATTTGTAGGACACGGAACAATAGAGAACCCGCGATCCAAAAAGTGGCTAAGTATGGAATACAAGATCCATACATGCTCTATAAAATCTCATTTCCATACTTTATAAAAGTACATGTAACACCCCTTTTCGGCCATTCTACCGTGTAGGTGTTACTACGCAGAATAACACATTCTCATCCTTAGTTAATCACGTGCATTTACGCAGTGAAATACATTTAAGCTCAGAGTACTCATAAGAGACATTTTAACATAAATAATCCATGGCACATACATTAATCCAAACGCACAGCAGAATGCATGATCACTTTAATACACAGAGATACCAAAAAAAATTGATAAAAATGTGATAAAACATGGTTAGACACTTATCTTGTAACAATGGTGGTTCCACCAACCAAGTGCAGGCCTTCCACAAACCTCCTAGCCTTAGACCACACTGTTCATCAGCTCAACAGTGGGTCACCCCCGAGCTGGGACCGAGCTCCACCCCAAGGCAAGGAATC
>JZKD02S1812478.1:274813-297255 GCA_000966675.3 Picea glauca | reverse complement strand
GGCAGAATGGTCGTTTCCCATCCGCCCTACCCAGGATAGACTCACGCTCTGGTGTCGGGAATGTGTGACAAAAAATCCACGCAAGGGTCAACGCAGGTTCATATGGTTCAAAAGATGTACGAGGTTGTTTCTGCAGGGGTCAGATCTGTTCCTCCTGGCAGTCCGTGAGTCGAAATGGAGAAGATACCCCCCCAACACAGCTCATCGTGTCTTTTATTGCATGGTCAGGGTTGACATTGTTGCCCATGCAACTGCATGCATTCTAGCAACGTGCATGCCTCCCACCATTTGGAAATCACATGTCCTTTCAAAAAGGACTTAGGTTAAAACATATAATGCACTTTTCTTTTGGAATAATATTAAAATATTATTCCCAAGGCTTAAGCCCTCTAGGCTCAACACTTATCCCCTTTTTCCCTCCTCCAACCCCTAATTCCTTGCCCATTTTGTGGATGCTCAGTCCCCCTTCACTCATTCATCGTGGTTGGTCTGCACCTGGCGGTGTTTATATTTTTTTATTAATCATTCTACATACATACATGTACATCAGCAGGCTCCTGGCCTTCAACACTTAGGCTCCATCGCCTAACAACACATAAGCCTACCAGCTTATACAAAACTTGGCTCACCAGCCTATAAAACATAATTACAATTTCTTTTAAAACATGTTTTACAATGGGGTTCGGCCTCGGGGACACTACAATCCCCCTCCCCTTATTTTTGCACTGTCCTCAGTGCAGCTTTACACAACGTCTGCAAGCCTTTCAAAATTTTCAAAAAGATGCGGGTATTCTGCCCACATTACTTCTTCATGCTCCCATGTCACGTCTTCAGGACCGTACCAGGTCCACTGGACCTTTACAAGTTCTATAGCTCGATTCCAGGGCTGTTTTCTTTTCCTGTCCAATATGCGCACAGGATGCACTTGCAGGACACCCTCTGGTTCCACCTAAATCACATTCCAATCGATAACATGATTAGCATCAGGTACATATTTATTAGCAGTGAAACATGAAATACATTATGTACAGTCATAGATGCAGATAATGCAAGCATGTATGCAACCAGCCCGATCCTTTCCAGGATCTCAAATGGCCCACAAAATCTTGTTGCCAACTTGGCGCAACTTCCCAGCTTCAGGGAACTCCTGTTAGTTTTCACTTTCAGGAAAACATGGTCACCCACTTTGAATTCTCTATGGGTTCGGTTACTATCAGCGTAACTTTTATGCCTGTCCTGGGCAGCTTTCAGATTCTATTTGATTTTTATCATTTGATCTTCCATCTCTTTGAGTAGTTCAGGTCCAACTACTACTCTGTCAGCTGGATTATCCCAACTCACTGGCGTGTTGCACTTTCTCCCATAAAGCGCTTCGAATGGGATCATCTTTAATGATGCATGGTACCCATTATTGTAGGTGAATTCTACCAAATGCAGGTAGTTCTCCCACCTTGATGGTTTATCCATCACATAAATTCTCAGCATGTCTTATATTACTCTATTTACTCTCTCTGTCTGTCCATCAGACTCAGGATGATACATTGTACTAAAGTTCAGATTCGTTATGAATCCTTTGAACAGTCCTTTCCAGAAATTCGAAGTGAATTTCGGGTCTCTATCAGACACAATTGTATTAGGAACTCCATGCAAGCATGCGACTTCTTTTAGGAAAATATCAGAAACGTCTGTTGCTCTGTGGGTGGTTTTCAGAATAAAATGGGCAGCTTTAGTAAGCTTGTCCACCACCACCATGATTGAATCTTGTTGCTTGCTTGTTCTGGGAAATCCTGTGATAAAATCCATTGTTACCACGTCCCATTTCCACTCAGGAATAGGTAAAGGCTGCAGCAACCTTGTTGGGTTCCTATGCTCCGCCTTAACCTTTTGGCACTCCATGCATCTTGCGATGTATTCAGCGATTTCTTTCTTCAAACCTAGCCAAAAATAATGGCTTCGGACTGCTGCCACAGTCTTCTGATATCCCGGATGACCAACATAAGTCACGTTATGCATTTATTTTAGAATTTCCAGCTTCAATTCTTGGTCATTAGGTACATACACTCTATTTTTATACAAAAGTAAACCACTATTTCCCAAAGTGTAACTTTCCTGGGTCTGTGGTCTCTCACACTGTTGTAGCTTTGCTACAAGATTTTTGTACTGCAAATCAGCATTGGCAGCTTCTAAAATTTTGTCTTTCATCTCAATCTGGTACATGCTAATGGTTGTAGCATGTAATTCGTGCACTTTTATACTGAGTGCATCAACCACCTTATTTTCTTTCCCTTTGATATGCTTGATATCAAATTCATATTCGCACAGAAATTCCAGCCATCTAATTTGCCTGGCGTTTAGGGTGTGCTGATCAAATAAATACTTTAGACCATTGTGGTCTGTTCTTAATTTGAATTTCTTGCCCATGAGGTAATGTCTCCATTTCCTCAAGGTGTGGATGATTGCTCCCAGCTCTAAATCGTGAGTGGCGTAGTTCTTCTCATGTTCCTTCAACTTTCGAGACTCATAACAAATTACAAATCCCTCTTGGCTGAGAACTCCTCCCAGTCCCTCCTTACATGCATCTGTGCACACTACATAATCCTTGTCTGGATCTGCAATCTTCAGGATTGGAGCACTGGTTAGCAGCTGCTTCAATCGCTGGAAGTTTCTCTCACATTATTCAGTCCACTAGAACTCCTTTCCCTTCCTTTGCAAGGAAGTGATAGCATGCGCTATCCTTGAGAATTCGGCTATGAACCTCCTATAATAGCCTGCCAGACCCATAAAAGATCTAACTTCTGTCACATTACTTGGCGCTGGCCATTCTCGAATGGCCTGTACCTTTTCAGGATCCACAGCGATCCCTTCTTTAGATATTATATTCCCCAAGTAATGGATCTGCCTTTGGTAAAAGGAGCACTTGCTCAGTTTTGTGCACAGCTGGTGTTCTCTCAACACCTGTAGCACCATTCTCAAGTGTTTTTCATGTTCTTCCTCTGTCTTGGAATACACCAAGATATCGTCCAAGAAGACTATGAGAAAATTGTCCAGATAATTTCTGAACACTCCATTCATTAAGCACATGAAGACAGCAGGCGCGTTGGACAGTCCAAACGGCACCACTGTAAATTCATAATGATCGTACCTTGTTCTGAAGGCGGTCTTGTTGATGTCTTCATCTTTTATCCTCACTTGATGATATCCAGATCGAAGATCTATTTTTGAAAATACTTTCGCATCCTTTAAATGATCAAAAAGATCATCAATCCTTGGCAGAGGATACTTGTTTTTTACAGTGACTTTATTCAACTGTCGAAAGTCAATGCACAGCCTCAACGTCCCATCTTTCTTCTTCACGAATATGACTGGTACTCCCCACAGTGACACGCTGGGATGAATGTAGCCTTTCTTTAATAGCTCTTCGAGCTACAATTGCAACTCTTTCAGCTCTGGCGTACTCATTCTGTAAGGAGATTTCGACACTGGAGCTGTTCCAGGCATCAGATTTATAGAAAAATCGATGTCCCTCCTCGAAGGTAGTCCAGGAACCTCCTAAAATACGTCCTTAAACTCTTTGAGTACACTGTGGTCTTCCAGAATCGAGACCACATTTTGGAATACTTCTTCCACCCGGGCTGCAAATAATTGACATCCTTTCCGGTAACATTTCTTCAGCTGCATGGTTGAGATTTCTCTAACAGCCATGGCTCTGGGAATTCCTTGAACTGTTACCTGATTTCCCTCTTCGTCCAAACATGTGAATCTCTTTTTACGACAATACAGAAGGGCATGGTGCTGGTCCAACCAATCCATCCCAATTAAGCAATCATATGAGCCTAAAGGCAGAATGTTCAATTCAACCTTAGTGCTCATTCCTTTCATGTCCACCGAACAGGACTTAACCAATTCAGTGACCTTCCTCTTGGTCCCTGTGGCTAACTGCACTAACCAAGACTTCTCATGTTTTCTCCTCATTAGATGCAAACTTTCCACCACTCTAGGATCTACATAACTATGGCTATCCCCTAAATCAATTAAAATAACAAGTGGTCGGTTGTTGATCGTACCTTCCACTTCAATCATGTGCGATTGAAATTCTGCTTGCTTGTTGTCTAGGGCTGCGTAGATCCTCGGCATTCTTCTGCCCATATCCTCCATTGTTTCAGCTTGCTGAACAATATGTACAATTCTTGCCTTACCATTTTTATGGGAACAATCTCAATACTTGTGGTTTCCTTGACAGCCCCAACACTGAATGGGTGTCAGCCTCTGCCTTTGTGCACCCTCTTCGGTCCTTCTCGGCTCTCTAAATGATGGTTGTTCCTGACGACTGTTTCTGAAAAAGGAAGGCATGTCTCCCTTCTTCCTCATTTCTTTCTTAAACCTCTTCTGGTCATCCCAAGCCTTCCGAAAGGTAGGCTTTTCCCTTTGTTGTTCGTATAAACATTTTCTTTTCTGATGGTCTCTTCCATGGTCTTAGGATCGTCATATTGAATCTTGTCACTCATGAAAGGTGGTAGTCCACTTAGATACCTCTGAATCTTGACAGCCTCGTCTTTGATGAATGGAACATACTTCAGTAGTTCCAGAAAACTTCGTTCATACTCATCAATGGTCATACTGCCCAACTTGAGTTCGAAGAACTCCTTCATCTTTCTGTCATAGTATCTTTTAGTCAGGTATTTCTTCTCGAAACACCTCTTAAATTCCTTCCAAGTGACCTCTTTCTCTCTAATGTGTTGCACCTGCACAAACTGATCCCACCACATGGATGATTTTCCTTTCAGTTGGTACATTGCAATTCTTCCTTCTGCATGGGCGGAATAATTCTGCAATTGGAAGTATTTCTTCATGCCAAGAAACCATGTCTCAGCATCTTCCTCCCTCTTATGTTCTCCATCAAATGTTGGAGTTTTAATCTTGTTCATCTCTCCTTTCAATTCCTCTCTTCCAGATTTTCGATGTTTTCTGGTAGGGGATGGGCTTGAACTACTGTGTGTCCTATTGTTAGAACGTCTTTGGGAGCGACTAAGATGTCGACTCCCACTCCTCGACCTACCTCTTCTCCTATGGGTTCTGCGACTCTCTGTCGTAATTGAGTCTCTTTCTTTCTCGAGTTTCTTCTCTATTATTTCTAGGCTCTTCATCATTTTTAAATTGAATTCACCCTGCCGATCCTGAATTTTCATGAGCTTCCGGCTATCAGCTAGGCGAACCTGGGCATCTTCCTGCAATATTTCGATGAGTTGCATCATATGTTCTTTCTTATCCATCTCTTTTCCGTGCCCATTAGAGTGCGATCCTTCAACTCCCAGGTTAACATCCTTTCCTTCCTATTCATCTTCCATTTCAGGGGTAATCTACACTCTTCCCCACTCCATACTCGACATTGATTAACTGGAGTTCTGGCCTTCGTTGAATTTTGCACACGCACTGTGCAATTAAATTCAAAATTTGTCAGGCCATTAAACCTTATGAACAATCCACAACATTTACAAGCCAGCTTGAACAAAATAAAAGACATTTCGTTTTAATTAAGTTTCTTGAACCGAAAGTATTATGTATTTCTTCCATTTCTTTGCATTTGAGGCAATTTCCAAACAGTTCTGGCACTCGTCAGTCCTCTGTAATATAATACGCAAACGACTCGAATTTATCGAACCTTTGTCACTTGACAATTCTTCATCATTCATAAACAATCCAATTGATGAAAATGTTTTCACTTTCATGAATTTTTGGAGCTCTTCTCGGCTCTACAATTCATGGGACTTCGGAACTTCGGATTCTCGGTCCACGAAGATCCGACAGTTAAAAATACAAAATCCAAGTCACCCTTTTCGCAACTCGCGATCTCGTGAGTTCGTGAGTCGAAAACCTTCGACTCATTCCTCTAAACGTCGATACCCGAGATGCGACAAGGGTATGGATTTTTTCTTTGTTAGTGCCCTCTCCACATGTAACCGTAGGCTAGGCTTAAATGTCAGCGCCTCTCGCAACTCGCACCTTCGTGGGTGTGTGAGTCGAACTCTTGTTCTTCCCGTTGCGATCTTTCGAGATGCGATAGGTCAACGCTGAGCTGAGTCCTCCCTTGACGGACTTCCGCTACTCGAAACCTCGCAACCTCGCAACCTCGCCGATTGAACCATCGAGCTTTTACCCTCCTATTCCGTGAACCCCCGAGATGCGAGAATTCAACGGAGTTTCGACTCCTATCTCTAGGCAATGCGTGTCCACCCGTTGACCACACGTGTCCCACCTTATGCTCTGCCATGAGACCACATGAACCTCGTCTCTCGGCACTTCGTGACTCGTGAATTCTAACGCCAATACTTCGAGACTTCTCGCGGCGAGATCCCGAGGCTTCGTGCCACCTGTATTCCACTCACCGACCTCTCTATGGACCACACTGTTCTCCAACTGTCGAGGTATTTCTTCTCTCAATCTCGCAACCCCCATGGCCAAATTATCGAGCCTTTTCTCACGATGCTCCGATACACGATCCCACGTGCGGATCCAACAGTCCTCCAACGATCCAGATCCAATGGATGTCGGGTTTTTCGACTGATATCTGACGGCTCAGACCGTTCCTAACCAAATCGGGATTTCGTGTAGCGTGATTTCCACACTCCTGTGCCATTCCAAAGGAATTTTAATCCTTACGCACATTTTTCCAGATCCGACAGTCACGAGGGCTCGCCTTCCCTCCCGAAAATATCCTAAGGTTCTAACACCATTCGTGTAGAGACTTGTCTCCCTGTGGTCGTAGGCCACATCGGCTGCAGTTTCACTGCACCGCTAAACTTCCTAAGTTCTTAATAAAAACTCGGCAAGTGTCTCCTTGACGCTTCGGAGCAAACCAAGGTCCAAAATTGGTCCTCCCGACTCAATTTCCCCTCGTATTCTCAATCCAAAGACCGCTCCACTGGCCCATCTAGTCTTAGTGTCGAAACTAGGCTCTGATACCAATTTGTAACACCCCTTTTCGTCCATTCTACCGTATAGGTGTTACTACACAGAATAACACATTCTCATCCTTAGTTAATCACGTGCATTTACGCAGTGAAATACATTTAAGCTCAGAGTACTCATAAGAGACATTTTAACATAAATAATCCATGGCACATACATTAATCCAAACGCACAGCAAAATGCATGATCACTTTAATACACAAAGATACCAAAACATATTGATAAAATGTGATAAAACATAGTTAGACACTTATCTTGTAACAATGGTGGTTCCACCAACCAAGTGCAGGCCTTCCATGAACCTCCCATCCTTAGACCACATTGTTCATCATCTCAACAGTGGGTCACCCCCGAGCTGGGACCGAGCTCCACCCCAAGGCAAGGAATCCTAACTAGGCTGAGGATACAGGAAAAACCACACTTAGAATCTGGAAGGATTCTTCCCAGGATGCCATCTTACGCCCACTACTACCAGACTCTCATTCCCCACATGCGTGTTCCACCCGAGAGTATACACCTTCACAAGCACAGTCCATCGATGCTAACCTCCCTCACTGGGTCTCGACAACATGCTGGATCAGGAAGTCTCAGAGCCTGAAGTTGGTGCTGGACACTCTCTGGAAGAAACCTCTTCCAACAACATCCACCTCCCTCATTTAGAGAGAGGTCACACACAGGCTCAAAAACCACCTGCACTGGATAGAAATTCACGTGCAATTCATCTCTGCATGACCACCACAGTCAACCGGGAATACAGACTCAGACCTCTCAGAACAAGCTCAGCAATGGCAGCTAGGTCTCACAGTGTTGATTTTCAAAATTTCCTGAGAAACAACTTTTGCAGGGAATTCCCCAAACTCCCTCTACCCCCTCGACAGAATGGTCGTTTCCCATCCAACCTACCCAGGATAGACTCATGCTCTGGTGTCGGGAATGCGTGACAGACAATCCATGCAAGGGTCAATGCAGGTTCAGATGGTTCAGAAGATGTACGAGGGTGTTTCTGCAGGGGTCAGATCCGTTCCTCCTGGCAGTCCGTGAGTCGAAATGGAGAAGAGACCCCCCCAACACGGCTCATCACGGATTTTATTGCATGGTCAGGGTTGACACTGTCGCCCATGCGACTTCATGCATTCTGACAATGTCCATGCCTCCCACCATTTGGAAATCACATGTCCTTTCAAAAAGGACTTAGGTTAAAACATATAATGCACGTTTCTTTTGGAATAATATTAAAATATTATTCCCAAGGCTTAAGCCCTCTAGGCTCAACACTTAGCCCCTTTCTCCCTCCTCCTGCCCCTAATTCCTTGCCCATTCTGTGGACGCTCAGTCCCCCTTCACTCATTCATCGTGGTTGCTCTGCACCTAGCGGTGTTTATATTTTTTTATTAATCATTCTACATACATACATGTACATCAGCAGGCTCTTGGTCTTCAACACTTAGGATCCATGGCCTAACAATACATAAGCCTACCAGCTTATACAAAACTTGGCTCACCAGCCTATAAAACATAATTACAATTTCTTTTAAAACATGTTTTACAATGGGGTTCGGCCTCAGGGACACTACAGTACATATTTAGTATGTATTACTCATTTTTTGGAAATTTTCTAGGTGCAGAAATTGGCGGATTCACGTCTTCAGATTTCACTTACTTTTATATCACTAGCCCGACCGACCGGTTCCCCGTTTCATATTGTACAAATTTTTTTGTCTAATTAAATTGTACAATATCAATATTTAATATTAATAATTTAGTATTGAAAATAATGCTTTTAGATAATGTTAGATAGTTGATATGGATCACCATCCGTAAACAATCGCAATCTTGAGCCCGCCAGCCTTGGAGTCCTTCTATCAATTTTTGTATCGTGGAACTCCGAGTGTTGTTTGGAGGACATGAAACAATAGAAGTGAAATGTTGACCCAGCCAGCCCGCAAGTCCGCTTGTCAATTTGTATATCATGGAATTCTGGTTGCTATTTGTAGGGCACAGAACAATAGAGGCCCAATTTTGAGCCCGCCAGCCCGAGAACCCGTGATCCAAAAAGTGGCTAAGTATGAAATGTGGGATTCGTACATGCCCTATAAAATCTCCCAACTCCTAGTCATTGTTTCTTGTTCTTCCCATCCTCGTACTTCTTTCCAAATATGCAACACCAAAGGTTTAATACTAAAATGGCATCATGCAACAACCGTAAAGATTGTCGTTAATAAGCAAAAGTCTTGAGAACCAAACATCCCTACAAAAATTGTCTAGAAACATGCAAATAAGATCTTTCCAGGTAATGGAAAATCTATGACAAATTTTAATATATTAGCGAAAACAAGTCTCGACTAGCGTTTCCTTATTCCATACTTGGACACTTTTTCGATTGCAGGTTCCCGGATTGACTGCCTCAAAATTGTGTTTCGAATCTTCCATGAGTTGCAAATAGTTCCCAGAGTGCCGCAATATACAATTTGTCCGCAGGAATTTATAAAAAAACTCCTAATTTTTCCTCTTTCCCCCCCCTCTATTAACCCTTTACGCTTCTATATTTAGTCGCATCTATATGATCACAGTGTCATGTATTCACAAATTGGCAACTCTTTATCTATATCTTCACACCATGAGCTCGACCAACCATGGTCCCTTTCAATGCTTAGCCAATTATCTGATCACCGAGTCCCGGGTTTGCGGTATCCAACACTTATGTCCCTTGTCTCATCATATACATCTTGTTGTAAAACCCTGTTTCCCCCAGTTTGTAAATATAACTATATTGGCCAAGGAACTATGGAAAGCCTAAAAGTGTGAATGTTTGATTTGATGGACCTTTGTACAAAAGGTTGATGAATGTAAATTATATTATTTTAATAGAAAATGGTTGCATGCTACATGACTTTTGAAAGAGGGAACGTGCTAAGAGAAAACCATGAATGCTATGAAAGGTGGTGGAGGGGAATTGGAATGGTTGCGTTAACCTCCACCGAACCAATACCATGTTGGAGTTAATTTCTCAGATCAAAACAACCCTCTGACCTAGGAATGAAATACAGTCAGACTGGTAGGTGGGAAGACCTCCTCAAGAGTTAATGAGGGGATGGGGCAGACCGCCTGTCCGTAAGGCTTCCATACCTGACCAAGGACTAGGAATTAAGCCCACATGCAATCTTGCTGAGGAAGGCAAGGAAGGAAGTGTGGTGGGAAGAGGAGGACTCGCATAAAAATGCAGAGATGAGAGTAGAAACTCTCGAGTCCGAGGAAGGACTGAAAGAGGAAAACTTAGTTCTGATCACAGAAAATAGAGATTGAGCCAGGAGAAGGAGAGTAACCTTTATCCTTATCTATTTCTGTATTCAGAGAAGGAAAGTAACCTTCATCCCTAACTTCCATTGAGCTGGAAGTAAGAGATTGAATCTCAAAGCATCATGGCTTAATCTTGGGGTGGCCAGTGATAAATCCATTGGGAGTGACTGAGCCTATGGTTGGGTGGAAACAAGCACCCCTTTCATTAGTCTCATCATGCTCTATGGTTTTGATAAGTGTTTTCTTGCCTTATTCTTTGAATTGTAAATAATCGATGCATGCGAGTATTTACATTTCTATAAAGGGTTATTTCTCTGTATTAAATGATTAAGTTATGAGTATGTGTTCGTTCCCTTGAGAATCTATATTTCAGTTTGATTTTCCATACGCCTTGGTTTAATCACTCGAAGGCACTTTCCCCGGGAATTTACATCACCATTCTAGAGTCAGAGAAAGCCTCCAGGCATAGCTACCATTTGGTAACCTCATAAGTTACTTTACCTTCATTCAGAGCTTAAATCTCTGCGAGTTGGGAAGGTGTTCCCTTCATAACAGAAGTCTAGGAGACTCTGAACTAGCGCATATTCCCTTAACCAAAAACCTAACTAAGAGAGGGGATCATAGCCCAAGATTTATATGAAGATCCATGTAACCTGGGTCTAGGAACCTTGGAGCTCGAGGCTCTGAGATGTCAAATTGCACGATAGTCAAGTTGAACCCCACAATTTCTATGAACCGTCGATCTATGAAAAAATATCGAGGGTGGGGAATCACTGCAAAGCGCGAAGGTGAAAATAGTGTATGCACTAGTTCATATCCCGCAATTCACCCTTGCCATTTATCTCAATGGGTTGGAAGATCAACGATCCCGGTTAGACTAGAATTGAGCAAGAACTTTCCAGATTGCATAGGTCGAACTCTCTGGTAAAGAGCACGCATGTTGGGGCCCCATAATTTATGTGAATCGTCGATCATCGTTGACCTTCGATATGAGTTTTACATGATCCCTGAAATGCAAGGAGCATGTGGGATGGAAAAATCTTCAAGGATATCAAGCTCAGAAGAGATATCTCTTTCAGGAGTGTAGATGAAATCCAGAAGACGGACCCGTAGGAGGTACAAAGGTCGAATCCTTCGAGCACTTAGAAAATCTTCTAAGTTGGAGAAAATCAAAAGCTCGGGAGAAGGAGCAAAAATGGTCATTAGATCACAATGTAAAGGATAAACAACCATCAGATCAGAGCAAGGTTCACGAGCCTTATCACTTCGCACACGAAGGAGAGAGAACTTACCTAGGTTTGAGACCTGAGATTTTCGAAGCCCGAAGAGCCGGAAATCCAAAGTAAAATCTTAATTGTTTGATCAGCCGTAGTGAATATGAATCATCAGATCGTCTGAAGTAAACCTCACGCACCGGATCTCCCAAGTGAATATGAGCCATCAGATACCATGAGTTCAGGAGGAGGCAAGTTTGAGACTTGAGATTTTCGAAGCCCGGAGATCCAGAAATCCGAAGTAAATATCAATCATGTGATCATCCGGAGTGAATCTGAATCGTCAGATCGTCCGAAGTAAATCTGAGGCGTCAAATCAACCAAAGTGAATATGAGTTGTTGGAGTTCAGTAGAGATGTGGCGTAGATCTGTGAGTTCCAAGTAAAGTCCTGAAGTAATTCATATTCGTCAGATCCAGAGGGACACGTGACGACAAATCGTAGACTTCGGAGAAATCGCCTTGAGAGTTTTAGATTGAGATTTGAAACTCCCCAAGCCCGAAATGCCGAAGTGCCAAATTTTCGAAGCGTCAAAGTGTTGAGGAGCTGAAGAGCTAAAGCCCCGAGGGGTCGAAGCGCCAAAATATATCTAAACCATCAAATCCAGAGAACAAGTGGTGTGAATATGTGGATTTAGAGAAAAGACCCAAAGTAAACATCGACCGTCGTATCATCCGAATTATATCTAAACCGTCAGATCCGGAGAACACGTGGCTTGAATATGTGGACTCCAGGCAAAGTCCCAAAGTAATTCATAGTCATCAGATCTAGAGGAGACGTGGCATAAATATGTGGACTCTGGGTAAAGACCCGAAGTAATCCTTGATCGTCATATCAAGTGGACACGCATTAGTGGATTATAACCTTCAGATAAAATCCATTGGGAAAAAGGGGTGAATTTTGATATTTCAGATCTCAAAAGTCCAGAGACCCGAAGGATATATTGACCGTTTATCGGTAAGAGGGACACAAGACCATTGATCTAGTTGAAAGGTCAAACACCCAAAGTAGAAGCAGGGTCGTTGATTTAGGAGGATAGGTGTCCAAAGATCGTCAACTTCAGAAGATTGATGAACGGAGGAAAGCAGGGTTTGAGATTTGAAAAGTTCAAATTCCGGAGTTACGAAGGAGATCACATTCGTTGATTTAGGAGAGGTAGATCTTCTCCGTGAATTTGAAAAGGGAAGATCTGAACCGTCAATTCCGAAAGTACCATCAATATTAGGATATCGACTGTCCTGTATCATTGTGGGGATTGGAGGTGCATGAACTTTAAAAATTTGAGTGCGGGCCACAATCTGAACCCTGGTTTTGGAGAAAGGACACATGGAGGCTCGAGGAGAATTGCGGGCCGAAAAGTAGTTTGGTTTCAAACCGCCTTTGGTCGTGCCTGCAATTGTGTGTTTCCGTGAGGTTATCACCCAAGGTCACTTCCAAGGAGGGGCCAAGAAAAAAGGGGCTAACACGAACTCCAAGTCTTCGCTGAAGCGCGAAGGAAAAGGTCGTTAGTATCATAAGACCTACACCAGAAGCCGAAAGGGCCTGTGTTTGATTAGGAGGTGAGACTATCAGGTCTCAAAGTCTTGTTTGACTGATAGGATTAGAGAATCTTAACCGTAGGGTTGGGCTGAGTCTTGGACTTCCCAAATTAGGAATCATAGAGGGAAAGGATTTGTTCCTGTAAGGAGGACAATTTTTATTTTTTTTTCCCCAACGTGGGTTTGTTACACTTGCACCCAAAGAACTTTCATGATCTGCAATTTATTCTTTTACTAGTGAGAACTCACCAGGGATTCAAAAGGATTGGAATTAATAAACGAAGAGTAGATGTTTCTTATGTATTTCAACGAAATTTATGAACCGAACAGGATCCTGCAAATTGGAAGATGATCTGCATTTGGACCAGAAATAATTACTATTAATATATATTAATATGAGTACTATTGGAATAAATATAAACACTTTCTCTTAATTTTTCCTCTTTTCTCCCCATCTATTATCCCTTTGTGGTTCTATATTTAGTCGTATCTACATGATCACAGCCTCTTGGATTCGCAAATTGGCAACTCTTTATCTATATCTTCACACCATGAGCCCGACCGACCGCGGTCCCTTTCAATACTTAGCCAATTATCTGATCATCGGGTCCCGGGTTTGTGGTATCCAACACTTAAGTCCCCATGTTCTGTCATATACATCTTGCACTCAAATAACTTATGTTATCTGCAATTTATGCTTTTACTAGTGAGAAATCACCAGGGGTTCGAAAGGATTAGAATTAATAAATGAACAGTAGATGTTCTTCTGTGAGATACTTAGCCCTTTTTCCCTTGTCTTCTTCCCGTGTATTATCACTCTCTAGTTATATACTTAGTTTCCTTTCTATGATCACGGGTTCCAGCATTGGTGGGCTAACATACCTTCATCTCCATCTATATCCTCACATGACGAATCCCACCAACCGTTGTTCCTTTCCATACTTATCCAATGTTATGTCCATGGTTGTCGGGTTGGCACGTTCGAACTCTGTTGCTTCTTGTTCCATGATATACATCTTTCACTCAAAATTTTCGTGATCTATAATTCCACCCTAGAATCCTTAGCCTGGCTGTATACTTAGTCACCTTTCTATGATCGCAGGTTCCAACATTGGTGGGATGACATATCTTCATCTCCATCTATATCCTCGCATGACGAATCCAACCAACCAATGTTCCTTTCCATACTTATCCAATTTTATGGCCGCATTTGCATGGTTGGCGCTTTCAAACTCTGTTACTTCTTGTTCCATAATATACATATTGCACTCAAAAATTTTGTGATCTACAATTCCACCGTGGACTCCTCGAACTCGCAAGCTTCACTCTACCACGGTTCACAAATGTTTCAAAGTATATGTCGTTGCCTTCCATACCCACTAACTTCATGTCCTTCCTAATATACATTAGTTATGCTCTTACTAGTGACAACTGAACACACTGGTATGAAACAGTTGGCATCCAGACCACTGCAATATACAAATTGACTACTAGATTCTGACATCATCCTCTCTTCCGTGTTACAGATTATGCATTCAAATTTTTCGAGCGATACATTTTGACTGTGGGGGCCTCACCTCTTCTAGGGACACCTTCTCACCCTATTTTGGATCCTCGTGTTGACGGGTTCACAAAATCTCCAATTCTAAGTCATTATTTTGGTTTGGCACTTTCAAACTCTATTGCTTCTTGTTCCATGATATACATCTTGCACTCAAAAATTTTGTGATCTACAATTCCACCCTGGACTCCTTAGCTCCTTTTCCCTTTTATTCTTCCCATGTATTTTTGCTTTCTGGTTATATACTTAGTCTCCTTTCTATGATCGCAGGTTCCAGCATTGGTGGGCTGACATATCTTCATATCCATCTATATCCTCACATGACGAATCCGATCGACCACTGTTCCTTTCCTTAATTATCCAATTTTATGAATGTGATTGTCAGGTTGGTGCTTTTGAACTCTGTTTCGTCTTGTTCTGTGATATACATCTTGCACTTAAAACTTTCATGATCTACAATTCCACCACAGAATCCTCAAACTCGCAAGCTTCACTCTACCATGGTTCACAAATGTTTCAAAGTATCTGTTGCTGCCTTCCATCCCCACTAACTTCATGTCCTTCCTAATATACATTGGTTATGCTCTTACTAGTGACAACTGAACACGCTGGTATGAAACAGTTGGCATCAGGTCCTCCACAATATACAAATTGACTACCAGATTCTGACATTATCCCCTCTTCCATTTTATAGATTATGCATTCAAATGTTCCGAGAAATACAATTTGACCGTGGGGGCCTCACCTCTTCTAGGGAGACCTTCTCACCCTATTTTGGATCCTTGTGTTGACGGGCTCACGAAATCTCCAATTCTAAGTCATTGTTTTGGGTTGGCGCTTTTGAACTCTATTGCTTCTTGTTCCATGATATAAATCTTGCACTCAAAATTTATGTTATCTACAATTCCACCGTGGACTCCTTAGCCCTTTTTCCCTTTTCTTCTTCCCATGCATTATCGCTTTATGGTTATATACTTAGTCTCCTTTCTATGATCGCGGGTTCCAGCATTGGTGGGATGACATATATTCATATCCATCTATATCCTCACATGTCGAATCCAAATGAACACTGCTCCTTTCCATACTTAGCCAATTTTATGGTCGCAGTTGTCGGGTTGGCGCTTTCGAACTCTGTTGCTTCTTGTTCCGTGATATACATCTTGCACTCAAAACTTTTGTGATCTACAATTCCACCACGGACTCCTCAAACTCGCAAGCTTCACTCTACCATGGTTCAAAAATGTTTCAAAGTATCTTTCATTGCCTTCCATCCCCACTAACTTCATGTCCTTCCTAATATACATTAGTTATTCCCTTACTAGTGACAATTGAACACACTGGTACGAAACAGTTGGCATACGGCCCTCCGCAATATACAAATTGACTACTGGATTCTGACATCGTCCCTTCTTCCATGTTACAGATTGTGTATTCAAATGTTCTGAGCACTACAATTTGACCCCCGGGGCCTCACGTCTTGTGGGGAGATATTGTCACCCTATTTTGGATCCTCCTGTTGACGGGTTTATCAAATCTCCAATTCTTAGTGATTGTTTCCTGTTCCGGCGATCCTCGTACTTATTTCAAAATAGGAAACAACAAATGTTTAATACTAAAATTCCATCATGCAACAACCATAAGGATCATCATTCATAAGTCGAAGTCTTGAGGACTAACCATCCTGTTGAGTACTCAACGCACCCTAAGAAAAGTCTGTGACCATTTACTTTTTGGGGTACCACTCGATCTTCAGCTTGGACTGTTATCACTTCAGTATGAAACTGACACCTTCACTTATCTCATATGTTTCATGATTGAATTTATTAAAATTTCATTGTGTATGACAAAGAACCTTCTTAACTCTGAAAGAGACTTAATTACTACTCAAGGAATCGACGACCCAGTATTTTTCCCAACTCACTTGAGAAATTTGGCATCGGCGAAAGATAAAGGTGGCAAAAATTGTTTGGGAATTCAAAGTAGCTGAGTGTCGACCTTCATCGGCGTCGGCCAATGAAAGCATTTCTTTCCTATGAATAAACCTTGATAAGGATTTTTCCAAAGACTGATTCATTCATTTTCGACAGAAAGGTGTAATAGCACGCGTTGCACGAAAGGAAGAGTACTGACACCACCGACCTCCGACCCCAGATACATTTTCGGCATTAAATACATTACAATGTGTAAATCCGCAAAGAAAAAAATTTACATTATTTTATTTTCCCAATGTCACCCGATATCGACACCCATAGTATTTGATCTTTTATTAAGTGTTTTCGACGCGAGTGAGGTCCCAAGTAAGATCCTTATTTATCAACGAATTCCTTTTATAACTAAATATTCTAATGATCTGGGGTTTATAACGCCACGTAAGCATCTATTGATATTAGAAATTTTACAAAAGGAAACGTATCAACACACCCATAGTACAATAATGACGATTACAAGATCTGATAATTTGTGATAAGAAAACACAGTTAATATTCTATTTACATCCATAGGAAAGCGTAATACAAAAAAAAAATACTTCTGATATTTAGTATTGAAGGCTCCCACCAAGTTCACATCACATACAACTAAGCCACTCTAATGTCGCGACCAACTGGCCTGGTGGCAGTAAAACCATGAATATATTTACAACAAAAGAGGAAAAAAAGGAAAATTCATCCAAGCGTCGCTCAGGAGAATGCAAGGCACGGGATCACCCACTAAGCCTCTCCCACACATGAACCGTTTCCTAATTTACTACTCACACCTTGCAATGTATCCTTTTCCTCCGCCGTCTGCTACGCCTCGCGCAACTGCAAAATGGTATCTTGCACTTCCCGAAGCCGTCTCTGCAGCCAAACTGTGATTCCTACACGACCCTGGGACGACAGTATCTCCTGGTCTTTTACCGCCAACCGATGTTGCAAATCTCTATTCTCTTGGTAAAGTTCGGCTATCACAAGATTAGCCCACTCTAATTGTTGAGGTGGGATCTCGACAGGAGGACCTGGTGCTTTTTCCTGTCGTCTCCCGTTTCCTCCACCAGTAGTCCCAACCATCCCTGACCAATTAGTAGGCATAACAGACCCCTCAGGGGCTAGATGTACTTTCATCTTGACTAAAAAGAGGTTTTGCTCCCCTTTGCTCGAATCTTTCCTAGGCCTTCCTCTTCTCCATAGTTTTTTCTCACGAGAAGGTGCGTTTACTAGCATACCTTTCCCATACGCACCCTTTTCAGCTTCAATCTCCAATGAGGATGTCGACACCTTCTCCGAGCCAAAACCTGCATCTCCTATTGGAATTTCAAGGACATGGGAAGCAGACTGAAAATAATCCCAGGCACACTGGGGCTCAGACCTGGTGCTCCGGCTACCCCGCGAACCCCATCATGTGTTTGGAGGGGATCCCATTTCACAATAGCGTAGCGACTCGATCGTCTGCAGGTGACAGAGGACGTCTACGCAGGACTTCACCAAGATGATTTCGCCAGACCGAAATTCCAGAAAGTATAAGCTCGGCATAAGAGTAAGATTTCCCATAGAACTCCCAGAATTTATAGAAAAAACAAAGGAGTCAAACATAGCATGCCAGTACAATACTCGTGCCTCACGACATGGTGTTTAAAGACTCAATGCACCACAGCTATCTAACAGATGTAATCTAGAGAATGTAAATGTTGTCGATCGAAGTTACAGAGTACGCTCGGTACGACTCTTCTGATCTTTCTCCAGACCTTCGTTATTTAAAAAATGATGTTTTACACGCTTGATAATACAGATTCTAAAGGAATTTAATGTATTTCCTTTTATGGTGTCCAAAATTTTGGGAGTATACATCCGCACGCTCACCTCCGACATCTCTTTTCGTCACCAAAGGTCAAATAATTACTATGGAAATTTAAAACGCTGATGGATGTCATACTTGATTTTCCACCCCATGATACACTGACATAATTGATTTTAGCCAAAGGAGAAACGGATTTGGCCAGGTCATCACAGGTCATTCGAAGGAGCGACTGAGATAACGTAAGTATTAAATGACTGAGACTAGTGGGATACATAGGTACATATTATTCTTTCAATTTATTTATGTCTTATCATAGGTTGCTTAAAATAGCTAAAATTCTTTCGTCTTAATTGCAGGAAAGGACCCTCCCCCATTACCGAACAAAGTTCATCCTGTGGCCTCACCGAAGGAATTGAAAGGAACACCGAAGATGAATCATCAGCGCAAATGAAGGATTTTTGGCTCTCCGAGTGAGGCGCCTCTGATCAGTTATTGACTCAAGTAACGTGTTCAAGACACACACTGAACGAGACTTGCTATGGGTTGAAGAATGTGTGAAGAAAACCTATGTGAAGCTAGGACGAGTACAACAGTTCGTGAAATACCTGATCAAAGCTCGGACCATGTTGCAACTAATAGACGCTAGTTTGGTAAAGTATTGAATGCATGTAGTGGACATCAGAGGAGTATATGTTTCCCATATAGAACAACACAGGTTCACATGGGCTCAAACCTATGAAGATTTGTTTATCAGCTGGTCTAAATATGAAGAAATTCATTCGTTTTAAGAAACATCCCAGATGAACTGTTAAAGAAACTATTGGATGACCGCGCCATGTGGAAATTTTTGTTTGGTTAAAACTATACTTTGGCGTTAATTTCAGTTGAATTTTATATTATAAATAGAGACATCGATCGATTAACCAGAGGTCGATGGTTGTTGTAAGAACTCTTTCCTTTTGGTTGTTGATAATTATTTTGAGATTGCTATGAATTGAGAAGTCCTTCTAGACCAAAGACAAGATATTTCATCAGATGTATGTGATTGGAGTTTGGAGAAGAATTACTTCCTATCATGTTCCAAGAATGATGCAGTAAATGAGTAAGAGAAATCGATTATGTTGTCAAGTTATCTGGTGCAATGTTTTTTGATGTTCTTTGCTTTAATGATGAAGATAAATCGTTGTGTTGTTATGTGACAAATATTATGGTAGATGAATTATTTTTCTTGCCATGATCTTAGTTACATATGTGTTTTTCTTTCTGTTATTTAGATTCTCAGGTATTAATCGGATGCTCATTTGATCAATGTATTATTACTAGGCCCTTTGGTATAGAATCATTGTCTACATGTTTGAGCAACGGGTTATCCCAAGCTCATCCTCTTCCTAGTAGTTGAAATTCAACCCTGTTACTTGTCAAGTTGGCTTATGTTGGCTTGTGTCTCTCAAACCAGTCCCACCCAAGAGAAAATATAGAAAGGAATAGTCCTACTTGAAGGGAGAGCCTTCACAAGAAAACACAAATCTCATCAATAAATAGGCCGGATCGCAAGATCCGGACAACCATTCCATCTCAAACGCTGCAGAGTCTAATGGATTTAAGACCCATCAACAGAATTGGCGCTAGAAGGAGGGCCTGAGAATGAATGGTTGAATATGTAAGTTATATAGCATTCTGAACAACCTACAGATTCATAACGGTCCTCATGCATGGCTAGTCACTCGACAGACAACCCACGTTTACTAAGTACTCCCAAAGCAGGTAATTCACCCCGGTCTGAGGAAGAACCTTTTCACCCTGAAATACCTTACACCCTCCCTCACGAGGAAGTGAATCAATTCAGTATAATCACTAGAGCCTACGCCCAAAAAATTGGCGTGTTGTCCTTAACTCCCATCCTCCCTCGGAGAAAACAACAAAGCATACTGGTGGTTAGCACTCCCAACGAAGTTTTTGTACACTTCGTCGAAGACTTAAAAGATTTCGCGATCACCGAATCCAAGAACCTCTTGATCTAACACCCGAGACGCCAGTCGATGACATCCCCGAGGCTGATGAATTTTTGGAAGAAGAAGAGATTGATTCTAAGTCCAAAGATATGGAAGGTAAAAATGGTCGTAAGGAGGAAAGAGAAGTTACACTTCAAGACAACTAGCCTTTGTTGGTTGGAGCACCGTGACTGTCCCTGGAAGAATACACAATATTCCTCGGCACCCAGAAAAGCTTCTTCCCAAGTACGACCAAAAAACTTCAGGTTTTCCTAAAGATCATATCAAGAAATTCATATTTGCGATCAAGATTATGAACATTCAACATGAGGATGTGGTATGTATACTTTTCCCCTACATGTTTGAGAATTCGGCCTCCATGTGGTATTTTAATTTGTCGGTAGGATCTATAACCAGCTGGACTAAATTCCAAAAGGATTTTCTAGACAAATTTGCGGTAGAAACTACTACAGGAGCCCTAATGGCTGAGTTGTTTGCAGCCACCATGACCCCCAAAGAGAGGCTCAAATATTTCAATCAAATATTCACGACCATCTTAAACAAGTTCCAGCCCGCGGCGAAACCCACTCAAGAGTTGCAAATTGAGGTTTATGCCAACGCGCTTCCGGTTTCTATTTCCATGTTCGTTAAAAGAGACGCCAAGAAAACCCTTGCAGAGAATTTTGAAGAGGCCAAGACGATATAATTCCATATGAAAGGGTGTAAAGAGGGCCAAGCCGCTCTAGTGAGAAAATAAATCCAGCCCCCTCCTAGGAGAGGACTCCTTTTGACTAGACTGTCGAGGAAACCAGTTGAACAAACTCCCGACAAGGGTAATGGAGATATAGAAGATATGAAACGCATGGTCAAGAAACTATCAAATGAGATTATAAACATGAAAATAATTGCAGGGGAAGGAAACCAAGGCCAAAATCCCTATAAGCCTTTCTTTAAAAGAAACCATCTTTTCAAAGCAATTGAACCTCCCCCAACCAGCCTAAACATTGACCTAGGGAATGTTGCATCTGATGCTTTCTGCACCTATCACCAAAAGAACCACTATGAAAAATAATTCCCTCAATGGGTCCACACCATGAATTTAATGGTCGATCGTTTTCTAGACGAAGTCTCACTGACCGAATAGTCAAGTAGTTCAGCCATGAATATTGTCGATCAGGAATAAGATGACCCACCATGAGACACAACCATGTTGATATGGGATCCTGATGTAATCACGTCTTCGGATGATTTTTTTGAGTCTCGAGAACAACCCACAGAAGTTTCGGTAGTACAAATACATAGTAAATGTCAACCCGGCTCGAAAAATACCGACATCGCCCAGGCCCCACAAAGTAAGTTAACTCCCGATTGCCCGAAAATACCTTTCTCTCCCGGAAAAAAGCCTATAAGCATCCATACCAAGGAATTTACTGTAGAAATTTTGATGCACTTAATGTATTCCTACGATTCTCTTGATCTAACAATTTTCGCCACTGTTAAATACATAGTCACTTCTACTATTATTCTTGCAGAAAATTAAACCACAATCACAAAGTGAAATATCAAGAACACATAACACGGAAGTTTTACCGGGAAAGAGTAAAGCTAAAAACCCCACTATCATATATTATGTATATTATGAATCATGAAACAATCTCATACAAAACTCTAATCCAAGAGCTCTTAGTACAATACAATCGTCTCACACTGTCATACACAAATCAGCAAATACATGTACCAATTTCTGTGTCCAGACAGCCTGCCTCCTTTGCACAATCTCTGCAATCTGAATTCTCACAATCAAATGCAATTGCCTAGTTTTCACATGCTCATAATCATATCCACTACATGTGTGATCAAATCAAAACTGATAGCCAAACTGTCCCTTTCACCTGTTATCTCAACTAGGTCTCCACCATGGCGAATATTTAGTTGCATGTGAGTTCACTGATTAACTGAACTCTCACTAGTGCATGTTTAGTTACAACTAGTACAACTGATCTTAACTCACTTAACTACACTTATAATTCTATTACAAATCC
>JZKD02S1812478.1:258932-271255 GCA_000966675.3 Picea glauca | reverse complement strand
GACCCTCTTGCATAAGGACAACACCAATTCCTTTCCCTGAGGCATCACATTCCAACACAAAGGTCTTTGTGAAATCGGGAAGGGCTAGGACTAGAGTGGTGCACATGGCCATATTCAAGGTTTGAAAAGCTTGAGCAGTGGCTGGAGTCCAAGTGAAAGATTTCCTTTTGAGGAGAGCAGTGAGAGGTGTTGCAATCTTCCCATAATTATTAACAAACTTGCGATAATACCCTATTAAGCATAGAAATCCACACAAGCTCTTAAGAGTATTTGGGTGAGGCCAGTCTTGCATAGCTTCAATCTTCTTAGGATCCACCCTGACGCCATCTTTGCCAACCAGATGACCCAAGTATTCTACTTCTGAGGTGCCAAAAGCACATTTAGACTGTTTTAGGAAAAGTTGGTGCTGAGAGAGTAGATGGAGAACTCGATCCACATGAGCAAGATGGTTTGTCGAGGTTTTTCTATAGATGAGGATATCATGAAAGAAAACTAAGACAAAATGGCGGAGAAAAGGATGGAAGGCATGCTTCATGAGGCTTTGGAAGGTGGAGGGGGCATTACATAAGCCAAAGGGCATGGCCAAAAACTCATAGTGGCCCTCATGAGTTCTAAAGGAAGTATTGGGAATGTCTTCCTCTTTCATACATATCTGGCAGTAGCCCAAACGAAGATCCAGTTTAGTGAAGAATTGGGCGCCACTCAATTCATCCAGGAGGTCATCAATGATAGGAATGGGGAATTTGTCTTTGATGGTAAGTTTGTTGAGGAAACGAAAGTCAGGACACATTCGCCAAGAACCTTATTTATTCGGGACCATGACCACGGGATATGAATAGGGGATCGTACTAGGACAAATAACGCATGCATTAAGGAGCTCCTGGACCATTTTCTCAATTTCATTTTTTTGGGAAAAGGGGTGAGGATACAGACGGATATTGGGAGGAAGGCTTCCGAGTACAAGGGGAATGGGATGATCATGAACACCATGGGAAGGAGGGAGGCCTTGGGGAGTGGAAAAGACCAATTGATGTTTAGAAAGGATGGCTTGGAGGTTTTTTGGTATCGAGGGTGTCTCTGTTGCTTGTATGGCATGGAGTTGGGCGATAACACCAGAATGCCACTTTTGAGTAGATTTTCCATGCGATGGGAACTAATGATCTCAGGTAAACCGGCCTTGAAACTTATATTGGTGGCCCTCTTGGTCAAATTGCATGGTTAAGTCTTTAAAATCCATGAGAATGGTACCCAAGGTCCTTAGCCAGTCTTCCCCCAACAAAATGTCACAACCTCCCATGTCGATAGAAAACATATGGGATTTCAGGTGGTAGTCACCAATTTAGAGACGCACATTTTCACAACACCCTCCACATTTCATGGAACCACCATTGGCAATCATGATTTGGAAATTATTGATGGCATGGATGTAGCAATGAGTTTCTTGGGCAATGCAGCGATGAATAAAATTATGGGTGCTTCCACTATCAACCAGAATGATGATCTTCCGATGCTTGATGTAACCGATTAGCTTGAGGGTTTGGGGAGCGGAGAAGCCAGTGAGAGCATTGAGGGAAATGACCAGTTCTACTTCGGGAGGGTCTGAGGGAGGGGTTATGTCAGTGGATTTAGGTGACTCAGACACAGAGGGAGTTTCTTCATCTTCTTCCGAAATCTCCTCGGAGATGGCCATAAAAATATTTTGTTCTTTACACTTGTGGCCCAAGAAATATTTGTCATCACAATTATAACAAAGGCCTTTGAGTTGGCGTTCAACCATTTCATCCCTAGTCAATTTTTGGATCTTTAGTGGAGCAGAGGGAGTAGTGGGATTTACTGGTTTAGGGCGAGGGATAAAGGAGGGTTTGTGGTTTCAAGAAGATACAACCTGTTGTGCTTCTTTATCTCTTTTGGTAGCATCCACCCAACTCTCAGGCCGAGCCATGAGGGCATGGGCCCAAATTTCATCCTTGAGGTCATTGATAAAACACTCTCGAAAAAAGGCATCAGACATGCCCTTTATTCTAAAAGCCAGGTGCTCAAAGGCAGCTATAAAGTCTTCCACTATTCCTAATTGTTTCAGCTTTGTCAAATGGACCAAATGGTTGGTGTCAGTGTCAAAGCATTCACAAATCTATGCCACAAAGTGTGTCCAAGCAATATACCCTTGACGAGAAGTTTTTCTCCATTGCCACCATTGCAAACGTTCTTGATCTAGATGGAGAACACCATACCGAAGTTTGGTCATCATCTGTAATGCCATATAAAGAGAAGTAATGTTCCATTTGGGTTACCCAACCAGTGGGGTATAAGATATCAAATTTGGTCACATCCACTCATGGAATGCGTAGATCACATTGAAAGTGATGGTTCTGCAAGGTATGGGAATGAGAGGAATGGTCACCTTCAGTATGTGGAGGTGAGGAAGAGGAAGGGTTATCTGTAGGGATATGCAGTTTGGTGCAGAGTGCCAAAAAGACTAATTCAAGCTGGGTGGTGAGGTCTTGTTTGATTTCCCCCATTGAGGACTGCATGGTTGTATTGATGGCGGCAACATTGGCGCTGAGTTGTTTCACTTCTTGTTGGGTCTCAATGAGACCAGATTGCAAGGTGTTGAAGCGAGCTTCCAACTCTTGGCTACGAGTATGGGCCATGAGGATGGGGAAACTGAAAAGGGGAGGGCGTAGTAAAAAAACTTTTCTGAAAAATGATATGGGTGAATGTGATAAGGGAGAAGAGATGAATCCAATGGAATAGGTCTCAAATAATGGTGAAAAAAATTCCAGTCTGAAGAATTTTTTTTATTTATTTTTTACGGAGTTATACTCCGTTTTGAAGAATATTGCAGAGAGGAAATACCCAAATGCTTAACCAGAAAGAAATGTGTATTTACTTGGCAACTCGAACACAGTTGCGCGATAATAGATCTTGTATGTTTTAATTTGTTTATGTTTATGTCCCCAAGGGTTAGGTATTCAAGGTTTCTACAGACAAGGGTTTGCCCTGTGCTATAGCTCTCTGATATACGTGCGGGGTCCAACATTAGTACTCAGCCCAATATCTCAGGGCACTAACTAAGGAGGATAGACTGTACCCTTAGTCGTACTATCCGACTACCCAGGTACTAGAGAGTATCTTCCTGAGTGTTGTTCTCGGTGACACTATAACAGTCAAGTGGCCGATCGGTTTATCTAAAGAGGGATTCATGTAATCTAGGCCGATCTGTACACAGGTGTTGTCTGATGCGCTACCACTCAAAGGGGTACCAACAGGGGTTACAAGGGTGGCCAACAGATGTGTGCTTAAGTACCATTTGTATTTCTTGCGTGTATGAATCTCTCAACCACGGGTTTATGCACGTAACGATAGATCTTTGTGGCTTAAAGACACCGGAATATGTCTCTACCCTGGAAAAAAAAATTTAACCCACACTTTCTACCGAGGAAAGTGCTCTAATACCACTTGTAATATACCAGATATAAAATGTATTCAGAACAGAAGTAAAATCCTAGTAATAGCATAATAACAACAATATAACCATAACATTCACCACAATAACACTGAAATGATATCAGAATAACAATAGAAATAACACTTTGAATCTAAAAGCAATGTTCATGGGCCTCTTCGAGGGGGCAACCTCCAGTTGAGCAGAGCTCTATTACTAAAAAGAAGCATCTAGAGGAAGATCCTTCTAGAAGTGAAAGCTTCTATTAGGTCTTCTTACATCCGCCTTATTCTATTTTATTGAAAGAACTTATTAATATTGACCTTTATTACATCCGAATATACTTTTCTACCTATGTGCAGGTAGGACCCTAACAGCAACAGAGTACATCTGGTACGACTCTTTCGATCTTTCTCCAGACCTCTGTTATTTAACAAATGATGTTTTACACGCTTGATACTATGGGTTATGAGGGCATTTAATGGCTTTCCTTTTACGGTGTCCAACCTTTTGGGAGTATACACGCGCACGCTCGCCTCTGACATCTGTTTTCATCACCAAAGGTCAAATAATTACTATGGCGATTTAAAACGCTCATGGATGTCATACTTGATTTTCCACCCCATGATACGCTGACATAATTCATTTTAACCAAAGGAGTGATGGCTTCGGCCAGGTCATAATAGGTCATTTGAAGGAGTGACTGAGATCACGTAAGTATTAAATGATTGAGACTAGAGGGCTACACATGTACGTATTAGTCTTTTCAATTTATTACGTCTTATCATAGGTTGCTTAAAATCGCTAAAATTCTTTTGTCTTAATTGCAGGAAAGGACCCTCCCTGATTACTGACCAAAGTTCATCATGTGGCCTCACTGAAGGACTCGAAAGGAACACTGAAGTTGAATCATCGACACAAATGAAGGATTTTGGGTTCTCCGAGTGCGACGCCCCTGATCAGTTATCGACTCAAGTAACATGTTCAATACACACATCGAACGAGACTTGTTAGGGGCTGAAGAATGTATGAAGACAATTGATGCAAATCCAGGACGAGTACAACAGTTTGCGAAATACCCGATTAGAGCTCGGACCATGTTGCAACTACTAGATGTCAATTTGGTAAAGTACTTAACACATGCAGTGGATATCAGAGGAGTATATGTTGCCCATATGGAAAAAAACAAGTTCCCATGGGCTCAAACCTGTGAAGATATGTTTATCAGCTGGTATGAATATGAAGAAAGTCATCTATTTCAAGAAACATCCCAGATGAATTGTTAAAGAAATAGTTGGATGACCGCGCCACATGGCGATTTTTGTTTGGTTCAAACTATACTTAGCCATTAATTTAGGTTGAATTTTATATTATAAATAGAGACATCGACTGATTAACCAGAGGTCGATGGTTGTTGTAAGAACTCTTTCCTTTTGGTTGTTGATAATTATTTTGAGACTGCTATGAATTGAGAAGTCCTTCTGGACCAAAGACAAGTTATTTTCATCAGATGTACATGATTGGAGTTTGGAGAAGAATTACTTCCTATCCTGTTCCAAGAATGATGCAGTAAATGAGTAAGAGGAATTGATTTTGTTATCAAGTTATCTGGTGCAATGTTTTTTGATGTTCTTTTCTTTAATGATGAAGATAAATCGTTGTGTTGTTATGTGATGAATGTTATGGTAGATGAATTATTTTTCTTTCCATGATCTTGGTTACATATGTGTTTTTCTTTTTGTTAGTTAGATTCTCAGGCAGTAATTGGATGCTCATTTGGTCAATGTATTATTACTAGGCCCTTTGGTATAGAATCATTGTCTGCATGTTTGAGTAGCGAGTTATCCCAAGCTCAACCTCTTCCCAGTAGTTTAAATTCAATCCTGTTACTTGTCAAGTTGGCTTATGCTAGCTTGCGTCTCTCAAACCAGTCCCACCCAAGATAAAATACAGAAAGGAACAGTCCTACTTGAAGGGAGACCCTTGACAAGAAAACACAAATCCCATCAATAAATAGGTCGGATCACAAGATCCAGAGAACCATTCCATCTCAAACATTGTAGAGTCTAATTGGGCCTCGGTGGCGGGTTTGGTTCCTGTTGTTGAAATCAACGGATTTAAGACCCATCAACACATCCCAACAGAACTTGTCAAGAAACATGAAAACAAGATCTTGCCAGCTAAAATTTCAATATATTAGCGAAAACAAGTCCAAGCCATCGTTTCCCTATTCCATACTTGGACACTTTTTCGATTACGGGTTCCTGGATTGAAGGCCTCAAAACTGTCTTTGGAATATTCTGCAACTTGCAAACAATGCCCGAAGTTCTACGATATACAATTTGTCCGCTAGAATGCCTCGTCACGAGCCCATTCATCCATTGCTCCTTTCAATACTTAGCCCCAAGTTGGTTGTATTTCCATGACATTGTACATTTACTGTGTATCCTTGTTTCGGACTTAAACATTCTTTTGATTGCAGGTTCCCAGACTAGCAAGCAGTACCTGGAGTTCTAGGATATACAATTTGTCCACAGGAAAGCATCATCGTGCCCGAGAGATACAATTTGACCCTCGAGCCCTCACCTCTGTTGGATGTATCTTGTATCCCTATTTCGCAGCGTCACCAACCACTTTCGATGATTATCCATTCCTTGCTTGTTGTTTTGTGTCCCCGCCACCTTCCTACTTCTCTTTGGAAATGCAATTGGTAAGCTTTAATGCTAAAAATGCGTTGTGCGTGAACTTTAAACATGTCATTAGTGACCATCCTCTCTTCCATGGTACAGATTTTGCATTCAAGTCCCAAAACATACAATTTGAATTTCGGGAAGTCATGTCTCCTGGGGAACCTTTGTCGCCCTGATTCTGAGGCCCATCTGATGGCTTTCCATACTTTCCCATTTCATGGAATATCTTTCACGATTCCTCGAGTTGGCGAGTTCACGAAATCTCCAATTCTTAGGAACTATTTACTGTGCCCAACCAACGTTTACTTCCAATAGTTCATCATGCAACATCTATACTGACCGCCATTAAAAATCAAAAGTGTTGATGAGACAGTGAAATTTAATTAAATCTCAACTCGTCGAATTTAAATTAATTTATCTTCTCTTATTTTCTCTTTATGGGATATATATTACCAGTTTCAATATATTAGCGAAAACGAATCCTCCCAACCATTTATCTATTCCATAATTAATCCACTTTTTTCGATTGAGGTTTTTCGGATAGGCGAGCTCATGTTTGCACCTCCATTGTTCTATGTCCTGCAAACATTACCCGAACTTCCGCGATATACAAATTTCCCTCTGGAATGTCCTATCGTACCCTCTTCGGTGTTACGCGTATTGCACTCAAAAAGTTTTGAGACATACAATTTGACCCTCGCGCCCTCACCTCGAACAGTTGTACCTTGTAAACCTATTTTCAATCTCGCCTGACCGCTTTCCATAATTAGACACTCCTTAACTTCCCTTTCCCATCCCCGCGACCTCCGTACTTCTTTCTTAATATGAAATTAGAAACCTTTCATGCTAACAGCTCACCATGTAGGAACCGTCAACATTATCATTAATGAGCTGAACGCTCAAGGAGATATCCCATTAATATGCATTAAACCAAGATCTGTGAAGAGTTATATTGTCCTTTTTTATTGTTCATCTCAAACATGGGTCGTCACCTTGGCCTATTCAAGAAATATATAATGCTTAATCGCTCATTGTCGTATCCGCCATGTTCGCACTTCTATGTGTGCAATTACTAGTCTTTAATGTTAATAGTGCATCATTCAACAGTCATCGAAATTGTCATTAATGAGAAAACGTCTCAAGGAGATCTCCCATTCACACGCATTTGGACCAAAATTTGCACAACATTATATTGTCTCTTCCAACTTTTCATTTCATTCATCGTCTGGAGAAAAAAAAACGTTATTGTAAACTTATGGCAGCAAGTCGACAATAGTTTTGTGGAGATACAGTAAATATCTTCGGACATCAGGACCAGAACTTCCAGTGGTCCAGGGCATACTTTTACTATTCATCCTGTTCCTCCCATAATGAAGTGATTTGGACCTCTAGAATCACTCGTGCAGGCTGCGTCCCTAAGGTTTTTTACTGTAAGGAGGTGGTCTCTTGGTGTGCCGAAAAATATATTCCAAGACAAATAATTATTCCACTGCACGACCATTCTCCTGTTTCTTTGTCACCTCAGGTATTCCACAAGATGTTAAAATTTATGGAGCCAACATTGACCTTCAGAGGACAAGACTGCAAGAAGTTCCTAGAAAAACATGATAATGGGTTGGACATCTTAGCCGAGTTCCTCGAAGAACTGACAGCAGTTCCTGAAGTTATCACAAAGTTGCAAGTAAGTTCCTTTAGAAATCCATTGTGGGAAATTGGTTGGTTGTTTACAAGAATAACAGGACAGGCATCCACGACAAGCATTTCCCGTATAATTATTTATATTTTGTACTTCACAGTCAAGGAACAATTCATTTTCTATTGGGGAAGCTAATTTCCATTGAAATCTGTTCCCAGTTGTCATGATTCAAAGAATCAAATAAATTTTATATGTCATCCTACTTGATTTTCGCAATAGGGCATTGTTGTTTGTTTCCAAAATTGTCTATTTCCAAGAAAATAAACTGTGGATTTGACCCAATAACATTCTAGTACCAGGCCCTATGGAGGAACAAGGCCTCCCATTGTTTCTATGAAGTTCTTAATGAATTTGTCTCAATTTTCAAAGGTTTATTGTTAGGTAAGGATGCTCTGCAGATGTCTGGCCAGGCAACCAAGTTTTTGAACAGGAAGGGCACACTTGAACAAAAGGAAAATCACAGTGTACTAATGGTCTTTGGCTCCAAGGAAAATATCTCTTTCCTTCCATGCCACATCATGGACAAGATGTTTGTTGAAGAAATAGCAAGGCAATACAACCACTGGTTGCATTTTTTCCATGACAAGAAAAACAAATAGTTCATTCCTCTACCCTGGAAGGTCGGGGACTTAGTGTGTAGAAACGTCAACAAGATTGATGAATTCACATGCCATTTCAAGAACTTGAACCTAACATATGATGAAAGGATAAAAGGGTTCACCCCTAATGGGATTTTTCGAGAACATTTACTACCAATTGGCTTTAGCATCTGTTTTATCCATAGACACCTGACCGAAGATAGGGACAGTGATGACAACAATCCTTCTTCTAGAGACTATGACGTAGAGACATTGCAAATCACCACTAAATTGTACAGACAATAGGGAAAAGTATCTGGTGAGAAGAGTGCCCACTCCCCCACTAGCACTCCGAAGAGCATGACATCACGGAGCATCACTTCAATGTCCCACCCCAATAAGAAAGAAACCCAGAAATATTCAAACGAAGGAGGAGATAAGAACCCTCCTCGCATAAAAATTGATAGTTCTCACAAAGTTCCACTGACAAAGAAGAGAAAAAACAATGTAGGGCAGGCGGATGAACCCGAAATTGAAAGTGAACAAATGCAACTTGAAAGTGGAATTGAGCACATGCACAAAGTTGTTACGTCTGCAATGGAAATAGTTGAGACCAACATTTTTGACGAAGATGAATCCTTCGTATTCTAGAGCATTGTTTTTTACAGCCAATCTAAAAATATTGTCATTGAAAAGAGAGATGTAACAAATAGGAAAGGAAAATCTCGCACAGAGATTAAATTTAGGAAAATGCAGTCGTCCCAAATATCCCTATTTCATCGTGTAACAGGTGATTCTCTTGATAATTCCATTGGAGGTATTGAAGCGGAGAATGCCAAATTGAAAAATCGTGTCAAGGAATTTGAGGAGGCTTTCATTGCTACCCTAGAGTTTTCCATTCCTTTGGAAAAAAATGTGTCTGCTACCACTACAGCCAATATAAAAGTATCCTCCACCCTCCTTGCATCGTCTAAAGCCCTTGTAAAGAATAACATCAATAAAAGAATGCAACTAGTTACTGAAGCTTGGGAAACATTACAAAATATAGATTCCTTCCAAAACAGGGCAAATGATTTGCACAAACATTTGCAGGTGAATTTTAAAAATGATAAACATTTTTGTGAATAGGTGTTGGCCCCTTTTGCCAACCATGTCATCAACACCTTGTATCTGAAAAGAAGACAAGAGAATCCCCCCTTCCCAATCAGACCAAAAAATTAAAAGCATACTAGCAAAAGAAAGTTAAGAACCTGGAGCTCATTGTCGAATCATGTAAACAAGCCATATTAGAAAAGGAAAAATTATTCACAAACTTGATCCAAATAGACTTAGCCAGAAGTACCAACGAGGTTCAAGACCCAAACTTAATTCTCAAATCCTTGTCAATGACCAAAGAAGCCTTCGATGAACAACCTGATATTTTAAAGGGGTTGTCTTTCAGAAAAAAAATCGGCATCCTTGAATATCGTGTAGATGAGCTCGAGAGCTGGGAACTCGACTATTCGGCACACAATGAAGAAATTGAATAGAGTTTGCATGGTATTTCAATGAAACGACCTTTTGACATAGAAATTCAGGATGAAATCAACGTGGCCCCCATGAAAAGCTACATTGAAGAATGGTTCCAATGGAGAATGGACAACCTCATCGAGGAAGGGCAAGAACCAGTTAACACGATTCCAATGACCTTTGAAAACAGCAACAAAAATGCATCGGCTTCATCGTAAGTCTATGCTAATGTCATCTTGTTTTCTTTATCAATCCATTTATTGTGCCTCTTTAAATAGAAAACTCTAACCAAACACTCATAACTTCCAATATCTTCTTTTCAGGTCTTCCTCTCCACCGTCGCACACTTCTTGTTTATACATTCCTAATTCTTGTACTTATTTCTTTTTATGGTCCGCGGGAGCCCCAATATTAGTCTATATGACAAACGCATTTAAATTTTCAGAAATATGGAACAGATTCCAGAAATATGTAATAGACATTATTATTTTTTGATAAATTTCAAAGAAAACTACTTCGGGAATGCTAATTTTTTTGTGTCTGGGAACCTTTCTTGCAAGACATTATTAGTATTATATTGTATTTGAATGTTTAATGTGTATGCTTCAAAAATATTGAACTTTGATAAATTTCAAAGAAAATGGAAAATATTCTATTGCGTTTGAATGTTTGGAATAGAAACAAAAATATGGAACAGATTCCAGGAATATTTTTTTGATAAATTTCAAAGAAAACTAATTCGTAAATGCTAAATTTTTTGTGTCCAGGAACCTTTGTACTATCTTTCCTATACTATCAAAAAAATTGTATATGATACACACATACTTCAAAGTTATTTTTAGTGTTGTTATCTGCAACATTTTCATGCCTACTCATCTTCAAATACTTTGAAATATCTTGTTACCATTTCATTCAATTTTACTTTAATGTGTTTTATTTGTATGCCTATTCTATTGTATTTGAATTTTTAATGTGTATGCTTCAGAAATATGGAACAGATTCCAGATACAAGCCAAATATCTTGTGACTGGCCAGTGACACACTGCCACAAAGTCATCCTCTGCATGGATACCACATATACTTCAACTTGCTTCCCACATGTCTATACTCGGTCCCGTCGTAGCAGTGCATTTATTCTCATTCCAACCTGGCAGGGATTACGCTGCCATGCAGCCCTTGTTAAATCATAAAGAAAGAGATAATTCTAAGTTACTTTTATTAATGTTAATTTTAAGGTTTGTTTTGTTAACAAGGATGCATAATGTCATGAACTAACACATTTCAAGAAGTTATCACTTAATAAGGTGTGTAATGTGTGCCCTTGATGTGTATTATAAAAGAAAAGAAAATGCACAAATATATTCCTAAAAGTAATAAGTTTTTAGAAAATAAAAAATTTCTTCATTTTTCTCTAACTCCTACTCTATAAACTTAAGAATATACATACAACATGCAGCCAGGTTTAAATCTACTAAAAAAAACAACAAATCTAAAATTAGAAGTGCACACATAAGCAACACCGCTGAAAAAAAATACAACAACCAAAAATAAGAGAACAACATTGTGTTATTGTGGATCTCGGATGGATCGAAGTTACAAATAGATGAATCACGATGGTCTTCAGTATATGGGGGAGGAGGATATTACGAATAAATGGTAACAACCGTGCATTAAACAATGGGAAAAAGATTGAGGTTACAAGGATATATCTAATGGGTGCACTAAAGCATTTTAGCAAGATTACCATAAAAGATGGAAAGGCATTCCCATGGAAGAAAAAAATCCTTTTTTCAATAAACTTTATAAAATATACATAGAACCTTTGAAGATAAAAACTATAAAAGTAGCTCCGAGGCTACATACCAAAGTAGAAGTATCAAAGAGCCTTTGAAGACCTAAACCGCATTACATTAAAAGTCTGAACTGATCCAAAAGTTACAGCTACCATGGAAACTATGAACATAGTGCAAATCAACATAATCATGGCCTTTCAAAATAGAAAAAGATAGTTTGGAAATGGTCACAAAATTTTATAAAAAGGAAGGAGAGACTAGAGTTGGGGCTGAAGCTGATTTTCTATAAAAGGTCTGTGATAATAGTCATAAATCTCCCCATTCTTTTCCTTGATGATCAACCATTGACTAAAATTCAGTTGTAGTCTGGCCTTTGAGAGATGATTTGCTACCATATTCCTTTCCCTGTAAACATGATGAATGTCTAAGTTATCAAAAGAGGTTGGAATTATTTGGATCTCTTCTAAAATAGGAAGAAAAATGATATTTTGACATTTCTTTGATTTTCGGACCCAATTCACAATTAATTGAGAGTCACCAAAAATATGGATAGTGTTGACATTTTTTTCTTTTGCAAAAAGGAGAAGCAATTTTAGAGACATCAGTTCGGCA
>JZKD02S1812478.1:244739-258709 GCA_000966675.3 Picea glauca | reverse complement strand
TTGAGGAATTCCTAGCAAGCTAAGTACCCCACATACCAAAAGTGGAAGAGCTCTTACATCATTGTTTGTGGTGTTGGAGGGCCAGTTCTTCTAGACATCCTCAATCCCCCACCCTTTTCAAGAGATAGACTACCCCTTCATTCTAGAAACCTCCTACCAGACTGTCTTAATAAAGGAACAAAGTAAAAAAAGGTGAGCTTAGGTTTTATCATCGGCTTTGCACAAAGGGCACCATCCTGGACGTACTATTTTCCTTTTCTTAAATAACTCCCAAGTAGGGATTTTTCTGACCAACAAACACCACATAAAGAGCTTTGATTTGAGTGGAAAACTTAGCTTTCAAATCCCTTTTCACCACCAATTAATCTCCCTGAAGTCTAGATCAACATTCAGCTAAATATAGCACATTTTTGGAGTTTATATGAAATCCCAAATACTTCAAACCATCTTCAAAATTCCTTGCTTCATAAGGGAAGAAATTCTTGTAGGTCTCAACCTCTTCTTCCTCCATATTTTGGAAGGATAAGGTGGACTTCATTTCATTGATTATCATCCCCGTGGATTTTCCAAAAAGGTTCAGTATAGCATGCAATTTTTCAGCATCACTTTGTGAACCATTGCAAAAGATTAAAACATCATAGACAAACAAGAGATGTGTAATTCTCATAGTTGGGGTTAAAGATATTCCATAAAAATCTGTATTCATGCTTGTTGTTTTCAGAGCTCTACTCAGACCTTCCACCACTAGTTGGAATAGTAATGGAGAAATTGGAAAGACCTATCAGAGTCTTATTTCGGCCTTGAAGAAGAGGTAGTTTTACCCATTAATCAGCGCAATGAAGGAAGTGGATGTGATACAGCTCATCACCAATATGATAAAATTCACTTCAAAACCTAGATGAGCTAATAGGAGTCTGAGGTGGAGCTAATTAACTCGATCATAGGATTTTGAAGGATCATTTTTCATAACTTCCCCTTTTATCTTCTTGGTTTTTATCAAATGAATCACTTCCTAAGCTACTCCTATGGCTTCATGTATTTGGCGTCCCTCCAAGAAACCAAATTGTTCTTGTGAGGTCGACTCAAAGAGAACCCCTTTGATTCACCTTGCAATTACCTTTGCCACAATTTTGTATATACAATTTCAAAGAGAAATAGGTTTGAATTCATCGATTCTTTGGGGAGTATTAGTATTTGGAATTAAATCAATAAAGGTCGATTTCAGTGGAGCATGCATATGTCCCTCTCTCTTGGATTATTCCACCACAACCAATAAGTATTTACCAATTAGCTCATAGAAGCTCTCATAAAATTCAAAATTCCAACCATCTAGTCCTGAAATTTTATTTTTATGGAAGCTATGGAGCACTGCTTTGACTTCATCCTTCGATACCTCCTCTATAATATATCTATTTGTTTCTTCATTAACAAACCAAGGAAAGGGAAGAGCAAGGTGTATTATCTATGCTATGTTTGTACCCCCAAGAGCTTTGAACAAATTCTGAAAATGGTTCTTCCCCAACTGAGCCAAATCCTTGAAGTCCTTCACCTCATTCCCCAGAGAATATTTGAGACTCTAAATAATATTCTTGGTTTTCTTCCATTTGCAAAGGCGTGGAAAAATTTGGTATTTTCATCTCCACTTTTAAGCCAAATAGCTCACTTTTTTTGTCTCTAGACCTCCTCCTCTTCCTCTAGCAGAAGTCTTTTCTTTTTTCTAGATTCATCAGATTCGATTTCAATTCTGGAGAGTTGTATTCTTATCCTTATGAATCATAGAATATTTTCAGTGCTTCCTCAACCTATTTAAGGGCCCAGTCATCCTTTTATCTTTTTTTTACTTTCCCATCTCACCGAAACGGTTTTAAACCTTTTAATGTTTTTAGAAAAATGGACCCCCATATCTACACCTCCTGTAAGATCGAAAGATTCCCAAAAATCCTTTACCAACACCTGAAAGTGCCATTGTCTCCTAAGGCTTCTTCCAATAGAAGGATATTACTGATGAGAATACATCAATATTTTCAGGGTATTTTTATTCAATTGGCCTACCATGCCATGACAATTGAAAGAGATANATGGGGGGGGGGGGCTTTTAGGGCTTCACTACTCTAAGCACCCCAACTATTGATAGTTGTATACCTGCTGCCACATCTGCCAAAGCTTTGTTCTAGGCCTTTTAAATAAAGGATTTTTGACCCCTACCATTAAATCATGATGTAGGCCCAGTTTTTTTATCCCATCCAAGGTTTGACGCTCCCATTGTCCCCGCCACCTGCCTATTTATGAGGTTGTAAACAATGGCCTACTCCTCTAAGTTTAGAGACATTTCCAATTCTTCTATGGGAAATTTTTTAGGAGCATTGTCGAGGAGAGGTTCAGAGGGGAGAAAGGCTTCAAAAGTAGTTAGGAGGGTTGGGGAGAAGGTTAGGGCCAAGGGTAAGTAGTCACTAATAATAGGGGATGGGGGGGTAGAAAAGGAGGCCCCTTGCCAATCTTTACCTAACACAGAAAGAGATTTTATTAGAAAATTAATAGAGGGAAAGGAAAAAAAGGTCATACCCTGGAGGGAAGAGTTCAGTTGAATTGGAGCCGCAACTGGGATACTTCTCGAGCATGGAAGAGGATAATTATCGAGAGAAACTGGGGCCACTGTGACAATCTATGAATAAATAAGACAATTAGTTGTTGATGTCCCACTTGAATTTATTTTGTGTGCTCTGCCTTCCACCTCCTGTAACTAAACATTAGTTGAGTTTTTAGGGGTTCCAGCATTCGGTGCCCCCCTCCCACTTTTATCCGCTCCACTCCCTACATACTTCCTCCTAGGCCTAAATGGGAGAGGGCATTGAATTAATATATTCCCTTTCTTTTGGCACCCGACGTAATTGAAAAGGGATTCCTTCGTAGTCTAACCTTTGTTTAAATATTTTCCCCCCTAAGACCAATTCCAGATCCTCCACCAATTCCTCTTGTATATTGATCTGAAATAAGATACCCACTACCATGCATTCATACGATGCCAAAAAATATATGTCTGCATCCAAAAAAGTACCAAGGGAGTTCCCAATAATTTTTAAAATCTCTTTGGACCAGAATTCTAGCAGGAGATAGGGGACACAAACCCAAATGGGAAAAACGTCCAAGCACTCCTTTGCAGCATCAAAGAGAGATGTCCATAGTTTGAAGAATAAATGGGTTGATTCCACACTCCATGTCCTATTGATAGCCCAGAGGGAATCCTCAGGCTTTTTAAATTTCAAGACAAAGCAACCCCCAGCCAAAATCTTGACCTCCGGTACATAACCAAGTTTCCCCATTTGGTTTGATCCAGCCAAGTTACTTAGGGTTTTTGCAGTAAAGAGATGACCCATAGAATTTCCAACCAATTCCTTTGAAGACATATCTAATCCCTAAGCCATAGTGATTTCCTCCCCCAAGACCAACCTGACCGGTCCGCTCTTCGGTGACACACACATGTTGTTCCTTTTACGCTTTCCCCCTACTTGGGTACATTGTTGATCCTCTAGTCCGACCAGGAGAGGCCCCAAATCAAACCTAGAGGGAGACCCCAACAAAGACTCTGACATGGTATTTCCTGATGGGTGAGTTTGAATCAAGAGAGAAGCAATGAACTCCACCACCAGAGAAGGATCTTGGAAACCCCTCGATTGATTTGTATGGTTCCTAATAAGATTTGTTTCTTAAGCTCATAGAAAATGGTCAATTATGAATACGAGGGATAAATGGTTGCAACCTGACTAAAGATCCATATATCTTCATTGTTGGGATGCCTCGTCTCCCAGAAATCTTCAGCTCATGAAGAATCTTCCCACAACAAGAGAGGGTAGGCTTCTTGGGAATCCCCTGCCAAAGATGGGCCTTCTAGATTCTACCTGTTTTTCTTTGAAACCATCCACAATTGGAAAGAAAGGCACATTATAACTTGGGGTAGAAGGAATCCTTAGCGCCAAAATCATCGGGGAGACATCCCCTAATGTCGATTCAGGCTCAATGACAACCCTAACTGGAGATGTGGTAGAATAAGAAAAAGGCCCCATGCCAACTGGAAAACCCTAGATGTCCATGCCCTACAAAGGATCCATGTTGTAATTCAACAACTCTTCCTCTTCCCAATCATCAACCGCTTGCTGCATATCTCAACCTTAACCTCCTGCGAGAGCAGAAAAGCGAATCCCTCACCGTCTGTGGCACCTCAACCTTTGTCTAATTTAGGGTTTTCGTAGACCTCCATCATTCCTTAATTCAATTTTATTGTTTTTTAAATCTATATATATATATATATATATATATATATATATATATATATATATATATATATATATTACCTTGAATTGAACAATTAATTCATTAATTAAATTGTCCTTGTATTGTGTTCTTAGAGCAACCTAAAGAAGAAGAAGAGAATGAAGATTCTCATCCTTCAAAGGATAATAATGATGATAGTGTATCAGAATCTTCATCCTCGTCTAATTGATGATCTAAAGATGACCAGATGTTATCGTGGTATAACAAATTGACATTTCCTTGAAGTGGTGATAGAACACAAATTATTGTACATAAATTTAAATGTAAATTTCATTGTTGAGTACATGGTATTTAGCTTAGATTTTGTAATAATTAACATTAATTCTAATAAATTTATATTGATTAAATATTGTTGTCCAGTGTAACTGAAAATTACACAATGTAAATGAAAATGAATCCTTCGATTAATCATACTATAATCAAATAAACACCACAATCTCTCTGAACATGAGGATGGGTGATGATCTCCTCTGTGGCTGGGGTTTACCCTAGACATTGTCATCGCTTGACCAAATAATTGGAGAAACTCCATCACTACCATCGGTGAAGCTGTGTTGATCATATCTCTAGAGAAAATTCATTGACTCCCATTAGAGAAAAGAGCCTTCCACCTACAAGGGTTTGGGGTTTTGGATCTGTGAGAGTCATTTAGGAATTCTTGATGCTAGTTGTTGCCTCTAGTTGAATTCATGTTGCTCATCCAAGAGAATGGGAGATGCGAATGGCTCATAGATGGAGGTGTTTAGTTCTTTGGTCTAGGAATTAAATCCAAACAAAGAAAATGTTATAGAAATTTTTGCCACACCCTATGCTTCATGCTTTGGTGTCCTACCCTTTCCCTCTACAGACTCGATTTCCCCATTTTGCTCAGTGAAAATTCAAAAATTCAAAATTTTGTACATATACGCGGGATACAATTATACAACTTGAATATACGTAGGTTGATCCATTACATCCTAAGTACATCAGGTTTTTTTCTAAAATTAAATATATTTCATATTTTCCATTCCAAGTCACGGGATCGATGATCCTTTGCCTTTCATATGCTGGAAACACTCTGATTCGACCCTTCTATTCCCTTTGAAGGCTATAAATTGAGCCATATACAATCCTTGATAAGGAGAGAAAATTTGAGAGCAAGTACACTATGGAGAAATGTTTCCTCATGTTACATCCTTGAGTCTCCATCCCTTAGTCCTTTAAGTCTGAACTCTCCTTATGTTCATCCCCCAAGCTCTCCCTATCCTGTGAAGGAGGAACCCAATTACTCCTAGAACTTGTGAGATTTCCTTGTGGAGGATTGAAGTGGTGAAGGCCCAAGTGCAGGGACTTAGTTTATTTTTTTCGACGAGTTGATCATATAGAAGGTTGTCACCTATATACTTATGCTTATTATATTAATAGAAATACTCTTTTCTTGTCCAATTATATGTTGCAAATCTTTATATTATTTTCCATGGGTAAATTTGCTATACATGTTAATGGATTATGCTTGTTTATATGATAAAATTTCATACATTTTTCATATTCTTATGTATCTTGGATGTTGAGGACAAGTTGTAGGTGTCAAGAATTGGATTGTGAGCTCAACGATGGTTTCCTACAAATGTTCGGAAGAGGTAGGATTCTAGTCTTTATTTTGTTGGCATTTCCATTTACTAGAATATTTGATATTCGATTTGATTTCTTGGTGTCATTTTGTCTGTTATGGTCCTACCCAAAACTATAGAGAGATTTATTCCTCCTAACAAAATTAGCGACTCTGCTACGGATTTCTTCTTTTTGGGGTTAGTCGGTGATTTTTCTCTTTGATTGCTCTTTGTTTTCCTGAATTTTTGTGTCACCTGAAGCTTAACAACCTCTACATTGTTGTGTATCTGAGTTGTTTTTCTTTATTCTTACCCAATTAGTGTTTTTCTTGGCATACATAGGTTTTCCCTAAAATGTGACGTACATACATGGGTTGGTTGTGTCTAGGGCATGTACATATGCTTCTATTCCCAGAACAATCGCATACATCGTTTTCTAAGACTTTTAGGTTCAGCTTAGTGTTTGTTGGGTTGGTTCTGAGTGTCTTTGAGTCTTCTTGGGTCTCTTTTCTATATGTTGAGTGCTTGCAGAGTGATAGGAAGTTGGGTTATTGTTGAATTTTTGGAAAACTTGTTCCTTGTTATTTTTCTCATTTTTAGTCCTTGCAATTAGGTAGGAGTAGTATCTTCTTGGTGTCCTAATTGGCTTGTATTCCTTTGATTGAAGTAGGGTATGTCTAAGAGGTTATTAGTTCAGCTTTTAATTTTCATTCCTTTATATTGAAAATACAAAAAAAATTGTTTTTGCATTTTCATTTTCCTATATTGAAAATACAAAAAAATTGCATTTAATTTGAAGCATTTGCACTTTTTTCTAGATTGAATTAGTCTTGGAATTTTAGGAAAGATTGAATTGTCATCGAAATCGAAAAAGAGTGCATCTTGTGCACAACATTTATAATCATACCATTTCTTTTGAAAAACAAGACTAGTACTTAGCAGTGTTTTTACATGCGCTTCTTTCATATGTTGATTCCTAACACCATTAGTTTCATGACCATACCTCTTGAGTAAATAGAAGCCACTAAAATTAATGCTCGGTGATTAAAATTGATTAGAAATATTTTATCTTTTAGGGTACAAAAACAAGTTTAGGATTTAGGGCCTTGGAATAGGATTTTGTGAGTAAACTTATCCAAGGCTACAAAACTCAACATAGGTGTATGTCCACAGAGTGGTGAAATCCATTATATAATTTTTGTTCTCGAGAGACTCCACTAAAACCAGAGTTAATCACAAGGTTGCATGAAGTTGGTTGCAGAGATAACCCTCTAATACCTTCCTAACATCAGAGATATGTATGGGATTCTATTTGTATATGGGGTTTCTCGGGGTACCTTGGTTCTTCTTGATCTTCAGGCTTAGCTACCCTACCCATACAGTGGACCTAACCTACAAATATTATCCCAATCATTGTTTATATCGCAGTGAACTTAGTTTCCTATCCTAGGTATCCACACAGGTTACTTGCAGGGCTTATTCTATAGGTACCCTGAGTCGGATAGGGATCAAACAACACACAAACATTATGGAGGATATTCTCTTCGGAGGGGTCTAATCGATTGCACTCTGAATCCCATGAGGTTGCTTATAATTGATTATGTTACCTTTTCTCTATTGTTCAAGAGTCTCAATCCCCTCCTAGGAGAGGCATACCTTCTTTAGTTCAAGAGGCCCCTTTTCAGCCACCCTCTCTTGTTTGCATGCATTGGCCTCTAGTTTTATTTAGGAGTGTGGTATCTTTATATTAGTTTTCCTTAGGATTTTTCTTTGCTTCATGAGTTTGGAGTCATCATGGAGCAAGACCAGCCTCCACATCGGTCTCGTCGGCTCTCAAATCAATTACCATAGTTTGGTCTGATACCGAAGTTGCCTCCTAAAAGGCGTAAAATTAATAAACGTGGTACATACATCTTTGTTGATCAAGCTCACAATAATCCCATCATGAGTATTAATTCATATATGAGTGTTTCAAGAAACCCTTCGACTCCAAACTTTGTTATGGTTAGTGGAGTCCCCATGACTCCCTCATCATCAGCTACTTGGATTCCTGCGACTCCCTCAGTTAGTGTTACCCTGTCCATGAGCTCAGTTCAGTCCATGTGGACAAATCCTTATATATTTTTGAGTAGTACAACTTATTCATGATCGATATCTGTTCCCTCTGGAACCTTTTCGATGGGGATCTATATTTATCATGCTTAGTCGATGCATTTGGCCACTAATCCTTTTTCTTTTGGTATGTCAAGTATGACTTTACACATGTCATCCTCCATTCTGACATCTAACGTCAATATTATTTTTGGGTCATGAAGCATGTCGCCTCCTTATAATCCTTTCTCATTTGGTGGGGGGCATATCCCTCAGTCATTTCCTACGATAGGGGGTTGCAATCCTCCTTCCTCCGGACCCAATCCTAGTTATAATTTTCAAGGATGGAACGGACAAATGGGTGGTGTTTCTACTTCATACATCTCATATGTTTATCCTTCATCCACAATGCATGTTCCCATGAATGTTTTTCTTATGGAAAATACTCCTCTAACCTCTTGTGTGACATCATGGGGGAATCAATTTTCTAATATGGGAAAACCCCTGCATGGATTTCCTTCGTCAGGGGGCAATGTATATCCTCACATGGGTAATCTGCATCATATCATTTTTTCCTCACAAGTGTTCCCATACATGATGATTCATTTACAACCTTTCATGAATCGGTTATGAGGGGGATATTATCCTATCGAGAAGGTCCATGGTGTCCACCAGAGCCCTCCTCAACCTACAATCTCTCAAAGTTAGTCTTTCTTGGGAGCATGGTCTAGACGTTGCAACCAAGGATCCCTTTTCTGGCCACACTGAATTTTCCAGACATGTCAAGATTAATGAACGACCATGTGTGTCATGATACATCATGGCCCCCAGTTCCTATCAAGCTTCCCTAAGATATTGTAAAATTCGAGGGTAAGATTGGAGAGGATCCAGGAAATCATGTTACTAATTTCCACTTATGGTTCTCGTCGAACTCTCTTGATGATGACTCAAATCATTTGAGATTGTTACAACAAACCCTTATGGGGTTTGTGATCCATATGGTTTTCGGTGGCCTCCCATCTACTCCAACATTTTTCCAGTTTGGCAGTTTTCCAGTTTGGCAGTTGTTTTCCTAGTTTTCGGGTCCCTGACTTGCAGGGCCATTTTGAGGCCGTAAATAGCATTTTTAGGGATCAGCATAGTCAGAAATGACCTTTGATAAATAGAATGAAAATGTGTATTTCTTGGAAAAACATTTCCAATGGGCTATCGTGCCCCTAAAATGAAGATTGTATGCAAAATTTATGACCCCAGGAAGTTGATGTACTAACTTACCCAAACGGGGCCCACATGACTTTTGGCACTTCATCTCCTATGGTTAGGATTTTGGATGTCTAGGGTTTTTGAAATTCCTGTTTATTGTAAAAATGCCTTCAGAGCCTCATTGTAAGGATCTTCTGGTGAATGAGCACAGTCGTCACATCTATTCTCAGAGATAAGCCGCCACCATTCTAGCAAGCTTGGTTTCCGCTGCATTTTATAGTTTCATCTTATTTCCTTATTGAATAGAAAACCAGTTTTATTGTATATCTATTATTTTGTGTTAAGCATATTTTAATAATCTGTATTCATTTCGTTCTTCTCATAAAATATGGATCAATGGTATCAAAGTTGTATGCTCCTTTTCATCTTAATGCATGTCCCCAATGAGGTCAGGTTACAAATAATTGGGTCTCGAGCTTGTTTCTCTTGAGGACAAAAGCTCTCGCGCGCCCAAAAAACCTCTCATGGCAAGAGAAAAGAAAGATGATGGGACAAGAGATCCTTTCAAAAAATTTCTTGAGGAATCCCTTGTGCAACATAGGAATGAGATGATGCATAGTTTCACGCAAATCCTTTGGCGACTACCAACAAGTGACGCATCTTCCTCAAGCGAAGGCACCACCCCCTTCAAGGTACAAATAAACTTCGGTATTCCTATATTTGAAGGTAAGATAGATACATATGTTGTAGATAAGTGGTTGAATCTACTAGAAGGGTATCTTTTTGTCCAGAACTTTTCAAATAGAGAAAAAATTACTTTTGTGCTCCTAAAAGTCATTCCCTGTGTCAAAGATTGGTGAGAAAAATTCTGTGAGCAAAAGGAAATAGAGGAACCCTCATTATTTACAGTCACATCCACTTGTGAATCCTTCATGGATGTTATTAAGGAACAATACTACCCTGTCAGAAGTTACGACGACTTGTATACAAAATGGACCACACTGTGGTAAGAAAGATACCAAGCAGTGCCAGATTTCACAAATATCTTCCACACCCTGCGCACCAAGTTGGGTATCAAATATTCAGAGTGACATATAGTGATAAAGTATTGTGGTGCTCTGCATAGATACATCCAGACCGAAATGGTATTTCTAGACATCTCTTCCTTGGGATCGGCCTATCAATATGCCGTCAAAATCGAGCATAAGCTCAAAAAAAAGATGCAACAATTTGGGCATGGGAACCCCTCACAAAAAAAACCAGGAAAGGGCAGCCCCAACCTACAAAACAAAGGATAGAGAAAATATGGATAGTATTAGGAAAACCAGTCCAAGACGCAAGAAAATAAGGACACAAGAATGAAAAATAAGGATACCAGGAAGTGGTGCAACTTCCATAAGAGCCCTTGGCATAACACGGTTGATTTCTGCTCAAAGTAGTCGTTGGTGGCTGAAGTGAAAGCCTCTGAATCAGATGTGGTTCTGACTCTGATTCAGAACCATAAAGGGAAGATAGATCATTGATGAAAACCTCAGTGCCACTATTTCTACCACCAAGCTCCATCCTGGAGACCCAAATGAGCCAGAAGAGGGCGAGTGCCTTTTCCATTCAAAGATGTGGGTAAAAGGTACCCCATTGCACTTCATTGTTGATAGCGGTAGCCAGAAGAACCTCATGTCAATAGAGGTCATCAAGCGGCTGGTCATGCCAAAAAAACCAAACCCATAGCACTACACCATTGGATGGCTCCGCCAAGGAAGCGATCTTTTCATTAACCAATAGTGTCGATTTTCGTACGACATCAAGCCCTTCAAAGACGAGGTATTGTGTGGTGTTCCTCCTCTCGAAGTTTGTAATGTTCTTTTGGGACAACCTTATTTATGGAAATGTCATGTTTTATATGAATCTAGGCCTCATAGTGTTATTAGTACTTTGAAAACGAAACTGTACAGGATACCCGAGGCAGTCCCTCCTAGTGTTATTTCCTTGATCTCTGCCAAGAAATGCAAAAAGGTCATCTCTCAGACCGAGAATTTTTTCTTCTTCTTGATTCTCTCTCAGAGTAAGTGAAAGATTGCAGCCACATATAGGTCCTCTGTGAAGGATATCTCCATAGAACAGAAGCAAGTGGATAAGGTCGTGGAACAATACTTAGATATCTTCTCCTCTCCTACTGGGGTACCTCTTCACTGCTAGGTCAATCATCCCATCGATTTGACCCCAGGTGCACCGCTACCCAATGGGTCAGTCTATCATCGCTTGTTGTTAGAAAATGAGGAGATCAAGAGGCATATCCAAGAACTATTGCACAAGGGGCACATCCATCCCAGCTCATCACCTTTTGGGAGCCCAATCATACTAGCACAAAAGAAAGACGGGACCTGGTGACTTTGCATTGATTACCGGGCCCTGAATAAAATCACAGTCCAAAACGGTAATTGATTCCCCAAATCAATTACCTCCTTGATCATCTCATAGGGGCCAAATAGTTTAGTAAGATTGATCTGAAGTCTGGATACCACCAAACCCCAATAGAACAAACAAATGTATGGAAGACTACCTTCAAGTCAAAAGAATTTCTTTTTGAATGGTTGTTCATGCCCTTTGGTTTGAAAAATGCTCCAACAAATTTTATGAGGATGATGGATGATATATTGTGACCTTTCACCAGTACGTTTTTAGGGGTGTATTTGGATGACATCCTCATCTACAAAAAGACTTGGGCAGAACACTTGCAGCATATTCAGTAGGTTTTGCACACCCTGCGGAAGCACAAACTGTATGAAAACTTGGAAAAATGATCCTTCAGCATGGACAGGATCCATTACTTAGGCTACATCATTGATAAACATGGTGTGCATGTGGATCTAGCCAAGATCTAGGTCATCCGTGACTGGACAGCCTCAACCATACTCACTGAGCTTCGGAGCTTCTTGGCCCTCGCCAATTTCTATTGCAGGTTCATGTTGGGATTCTCTCATATCGCATGGGCCCTCAGCCAAGTAACCAGGGGTGGTGGTAAGGTAACATTTGTGTGGGCCCTGTCCTGACAACAAGACTTCGATGAATTGAAGCATGGTTTGTGCTCATCCCCGGTACTTTCATTACTAAACCTGCAACATCCCTTTGAGATCAAGATAGATTCTTCAGACTATGATGTGGGAGTCGTTCTCACTCAACATGGCCACCCCGTGGTGTATCATAGAGAGACACTATCAAATGTTGTTCATAAGTACCCTACTTATGAAAAAGAAATGTAATCCATTGTGAAATCCTACCACCAGTGGAGACATTAAATTCTGGGGAAGGAGATAGTCATCCAAACTGATCATAAGCCACTACATTTCATGCAAACCCAAGGAAAATTTCAAAATGACTGCCATCAGAAGTGGTCCACATACTTATAGCAGTTCCACCTCAACATCAAGTATAAAACAAGAAGTACCAACCGAGTTATTGATTTCCTCAATCGACCTCCAATCACGACACTCACCATGGTGCTAGACTCTTGCAACCATGAAACCTCTGGATGGCCCCACCTCTATGAGACAAACCCCGACTTCTCCACCACCTACCAAATGTTGGGAGAAAACTCAGTGGTCGCTAATTTCCATCTTCAAAATGGGTTGTTGTGTCATATGGGCCATATTTGTGTTCCATCAAGCGAGTGTGCAAAGATGATTTGGGAATCTCACTACAGTCGGGTGGAAGGACACTTTGGCATCGAAAAGACAGTGGTAGTGCTACAGAAACATTTCTACTGGTCAAAACTTCGACAACATGTCAGCAAGTATATCAAGTCATGTACCGCCTGCACTATTTCCAAACCAACCACTAAGAAACAGGGCATGTACACCCCTCTTCCTACTCCTGACAAGTTGTGGGAATCCATATCAATGGACTACATGTCGGGCCTCCCATCCACCAAGAAGGGAAATGACTATGTTTTTGTGGTTTTTGATCGCTTTTCCAAGATGGAAATTTTTCCCTCCTGCAAGAAAAACATCATTACAAAGGCCACTGCCAAGATATTCTATGAACACATCTAGGTACACTTTGCGATCCCACAAACCATTGTCTCATATCGGGACAGTCGGTTCCTCAGCACATTCTAGTCAAGCCTCAAGACACTACTCGATACCAAGCTCACCAAATCCACTTCCTTCCTCCCCAAGACATATGGCCAAACTGAGGTCATCAATCGGATGATCATACATATCCTGTGCATGTAAAATTCCAAGCACCCCTGCACATGGGATGAGAGTCTTCTCTATGTCTAGCATAGCTACAACCTAGCCCTGCATAGCTCAATTGGATACAACCCCTTTCAAGTGGGGTCGGGATTCCAACCATTGGGCCCCATGGATGTTGCACTACCCCTGGAGACCACCTTGCCCAACTTGTCCTCTGCTCCACCAAAAGTTGACAAAGCCACATTGTTCATTGAGCAGATCCAGTACATCCACCAATAGGTTCAGGATATTTTACAAAATTCCAATTCCAAGTTCAAGCAGCGCCATGATCAACACCGAGAACCACATATGTTTCAGGTGGGTGACAAAGTTTTGTTGCACTTGCAGAAATAAATCCTTACAGGGCCCCATTGGAAGCTTCGCCCACTCTGATATGGGCCATACACCATCTGTTAAGGTCCTAACCCGCACATAAGTAGATCAATGTATTCAGATGTAATAAAGGTCAATATTAATAAGGCCTTTCAATAAAATAGAATAAGGTGGATGTAAGAAGACCTAATAG
>JZKD02S1812478.1:218973-239421 GCA_000966675.3 Picea glauca | reverse complement strand
GCTTCTAGAAGGATCTTCCTCTAGATGCTTCTCTTAATAGACATATTTAGTATAAATAAGAGGCGAGGGTATGAGAACCCTAGCTTGGAGATTATTGTAACAGAGCATTGCTCGATTGGAGGTTTCCCCCTTGAAGAGGCTTGTGAACATTTCTATCTGAATCAAAGTGTTATTTCTATTTCTATTTCGTATATCATTTATGTGTATTGTGAAGATTATGTTGGATATTTTACTGTTATTCTTCCATTTCTAGCATTTCATTTATGTTCTGCATATTTTATATATCTGGTATCTTGCACCATCACCAACGTTGTGGTTGACAATGCTTTTGCACTCAACATTCCCCCTTTCCTTGGCATGCACCCTGTCTTCAATGTAGCTCTCCTTCGGCCATAATTTCCACCATTATTGGACACCTCAGAGATAGCAGAGTAGTTGAAGCCAACAGAGCTCAACCTTGTCTCCATGCAATAGGAATCCAATGTTCATATTTTTGGCACACAGATCAAGGGCACCTAAGATCAAAGGATCCAACTTTATCGAGTTGTCAAAGCAGGGTAGCTCCTACACCAAGGTAAGTGGCTCACCCGGGGCCAAATTCGGCATAAATTTCCTCATCTAATGGGGGAAATCAATGAAATAGAAAAAATTTATTCCTAAGGGGGGAGGATTGATCCAAATGGATTTTGGTGGCCTCCCACCTATTCCAACTAGTTCATTTTGGCATTTTTCTAGTTTGGCAGTTTATTTCCTATTTTTCAGGTCCCTGACCTGCGAAGAAGTTTAGAGGCCCTAAAAAACGTTTTTAGAGCTCACCACAATAGCATAAAAATGTGTATTCCTCGGATAGACCTTTCCAATGGGCTATTGTGCGCCTAAAATGGAGATCACATGCAAACGTTACGACCCTGGGGAGTTGATGTACTAACTTACCCAAATGGGGCCCACATGAATTTTGGCTCTTCATCTCCTAGGGCTAGGTTTTTGGATGTTTAGGGTGTTTGACATTCTTGTTTATTGTAAAAATGTCTTCAGATCCTCATTGTAATGATCTTCTGGCGAATGAGCACAGTCGTAACATCTCTTCTGAGAGATAAGCCACCACCATTTCAGTAAGCTTGTTTTCCGCTGCATTTTACAATTTCAGCTTATTTCCTTATTTAATAGAAAACCAATTTTACTGTGTGTTAAGCATATTTTTTTAATCTGTATTCATTTCATTCTACTCATAAAATCTAGATCAGGTTGCTACAAAATGGTACATCAAGTTACCAGGGGGAACATACCAAACTTTCCCTGAGTTGGCCTTAGTTTTTCTCAACCACTTTCAACTATCAGTTTGTTACAATGTCAGTATCGAGATTTTATCAACTTTCCATCAGGACAAATCCACCGCATCTCCAATCACATTAAAGAGTGGTGTATAAGAAAGTGGTTGATTAAATCTAACATTCCTCTAGGGTTTCTATTGGAGTGGTTCCTTAAGTCCCTATTGTCATATATTTCGAAGGATGTTTCTACATCCAGGGTAACTGTTAGAAAAACAGGACCGCAGAGCAATAAAATAAAAAAAATGTGGAAATAAAACACAAAAGTACACAATACAATAGAGACACATATATACATGGTTCACCCAGTGTGGGCTACATCCACCAGAGAAATTTCCAGGTCCTTCCTTTATTATTATCCAACAAATGAAGGGATACAACCTACAACACACCCTCTATAACTTCCTCTTCTTTCTCTCACAGTCTCCTCTCTCAGAATACAATATTCACAATTATACATAGCCGCAATACATTTCCCTCATAAAAGAGGGTTTCCTTCTAGGGAAAAAAAACTTAACATAATTTCTACCGTCAGGTCTACGACCTTATAATGAATGGTCCAGATTTACAATGAAATTACAATATATATTTACAAGGCAATTTTCCTTCGGGGGCCTACTTGCCCCCGGACACCCCCAGCCAAGGCGATAGCCCCCTCAGACCCCGCAGGGGGGATAATCCCCCTACACTCCCCCTCGTGGATGAGTGTACATTCTTCTGGGGTGTAAAGTCTTCATGGGGTATAAACATGGATGAAAACAAAGACCTCTGAATCAAGAAGATAATCAGGCTCCACAACCAACCATCTCCCACTTGGAGATTGATCTCAACAACTCCACCGATGTTGTATCTAATGGACTATGAACCTTCTTGGACCTGCAAAATTTTTCATCTTCTTCTTCATGCTTGAATACAAACTGAAACTGAACAAGAACTTAGTTTCTCCCTGGTTACTCCCTGTGTTAACATGTGTGCAGGATTCTCGCTAGTGTTTATCTTTTCCAACTTCAAATGTCCATATTCCAAGATGGATCGTATGAAATTATACCTCATATGTATATTCTTAGTCTTTGAATGGAAGGATGAATTATTTTCAAGATGAATGGCACTCTCATTGTCACAGTACAACATGATATTCTTCTTCTTCTTTCCCAATTCCTCCATAAACCTCTGTAACCAAATCATTTCTTTACTAGCCTTTGTAGTAGAAACATACTCTGCTTCTATTGTTGAAAGTGAAAAAACCTTTTGCAGTTTTGAAATCCAACTTACTATTGTTCCACCTATAGTAAAAAAATACCCTGTGGTGTTCCTCCTGATATATTTATCACCTATCATATCAGAATCAACATATCCCTGTAGAAAAGTGTCTGAACCTTCAAAACATAATGCATGAGTAGCAGTACCTCTCAAATAACTCAAAATCCACTTTACTTCCTCCCAATGTTCTTTACCTGGATTGTTCATATACCTGCTCACAACTCCCACTGCATGTGCAATATCTGGTCTTGTGCAAACCATCGCATACATCAAGCTGCCAACTATTGATGAATAACGAACCCTGGACATGTATTATATCTCCTCATGTTTATTGGGACACATTTCCTTAGTTAATTTGAAATGGTTGGCCAAAGGTGTATTAACTGGTTTTTCATTCTTCATTCTAAACCTCTCCAACACCTTCTCTATGTACTCACCCTGAGACAATGTCAATTTGTGATTTTTCTTGTCTCTTGTTATTCTCATACCAAGGATTTTATTTGCAGCACCCAAATCCTTCATCGCAAATGAATTAGATAATTTCTTCTTGAGCACATATATATCCTTCGTATTAGACCCTGCAACAAGCATGTCATCTACATACAATAACAAGATAGTATATCTTCCATTTTTTATCTTTTTAAAATAAACAAAGTGATCAGAATGACATCTGCTATAACCCTGTTCTATCATAAACCTGTCAAACTTCAAATAACACTGCCTTGGAGCTTGTTTTAGGCCATACAATCTCATCTTCAATCTGCATACCAAATTATCCTTCCCTTTGACCTCATACCCCTACGGCTGCTGCATATAAATATCTTCCTCTAAAACCCCATGGAGAAAAGTTGTTTTTACATCTAACTGTTCAAGATGAAAATATTCTACTACCACAAGACTTAAAACATTCCTAATTGAAGTCATTTTAACAATAGGAGAAAATATTTCATCAAAATCTATACCTTTCTTTTGTGCAAACCCCTTTACAACAAGTTTAGCCTTGTACTGCAATTTTCCTCAGTCTTATTCCTTCAACTTGTAAACCCATTTATTTTGCAATGCTCTTTTTCTTGCAAGCAACTAAACCAAGTCCCAAGTCTGGTTATTTACCAAGGAATCCATTTCCTCTTTCATGCCTTGCTCCCACTTCTTTTTGGTGTCTACCTGCATTGCCTCTTCATAACATTCTGGTTCACCAGAATGAGTCAACAATAAATAATACAATGAAGGAGAGTATCGTTCAGGGGGTATAATTAACCTGGTAGATATTCTAACAACACTTGATGGAGTTTGAGGTACATGTTTCTCCTGTTGTTGTACATTTTTATTTTCTGGTTCCTTTGGAATTTCTTTTTTAGTGATCTCATCAAGCACTGTGTATTCTGGTTTTTCTTTTTCCTGTTTCTTTCCCTGCAACTGATCTTTGTACATGACCTTCTCATTGAGTATGACATCTCTACTCCTAATGATTTTGTTATTTTCACAATCTCATAAGAGATAACCAAAATAATTAACACCATATCCAATAAAGGTACACTTCTTGGATTTTTCCTCAAGCTTTGTTCTATTTTCTTTATCAATATGGACAAATGCTTCACAACCGAAAGTATTCAAAAAATAATATTTTACCTTTTTACCTATCCATGCCTACTCTGGAATTATACCATCCAGAGAGCTTGAAGGTCCTCTGTTTATTAAGCAAACAACGATATTTGCAACAGCTGCCCTGAACTATAAGGGAAAACCAGCATGCAATCTCATACTCCTTGCATGCTCCAAGATTGTCCTATTCATCCATTCTGACACACCATTTTCTTGTGGTGTTCTTGGAATTGTCTTATCTCTATGAATCCCATGGTATGAATAGTAATAATCAAACTCCTTGCTGCAATATTCACCTCCATTATCTAATCTGAGACACTTGAACCTTTTTCTTGTCTCATTCTCAGCCAAAGATTTCCATTTCTTAAAAGTATAAAACACATCAGATTTTTGTCGAATGCAATAAACCCAAGTTTTTCTAGTTGCATCATCAATAAAAGTAACATAATAATGAGAGCCACCAAGAGATGATACATGAGTTGGTCCCCATACATCTGTATGCACAAACTCTAACCTTTCACTCTTCTTTTCTTTTTTGACTCTGAGAAATCTTACTATCTTATGTTTTCCATAAACACAATGCTTACAGAATTCCAAATAAATTTTTTTAAGATCTGGTAACAAATTTCTTTTGTGAAGTATTTGCATCCCCTTCTCACTCATGTGTGCAAGCCTATGATGCCACAGTGTTGTATCCACTCTTGTAGAATCTAAATATATAGAAGAGTCGGTATTACCAGTACATAAATACAATGTACCTACCTTCTCTCAATTCGCTATCACCAATGATCATTTGGTGACCTTCCACACCTTATCTATAAATATGGATATACAAACTTCACTTTCCAACTGTCCTATTGAAATTATATTTTTCCTTAGATATGGAACATGTATTACCTCTTTCAACAACCATTGGTTTCCATTGCTTTTCTTTATTTTTACCTTTCCCATTCCAACAATTTTGCATGGTGCATCATCACCCAAATGAACCTGTCCAGAATCGCCTTGAAAATAATCTAGAAAATGTTTCCTATGGGGTGTGGCATGAAATGAGGCCCCTGAATCTACCACCCAAGAATCATAAATATTATCTATAGAAAGAATCAAAGCATATTGTAACACATCACATGTTACATTTGCTTCCTGATTTTTCTCTTGTTGTCCATCTCTTTGTTTCTTTGGAGCTCTGCACTCTTTCTTCGGATGTCCTTTCTTCCCACAATTCGAGCACTCTATATTTCCAAGTCTATATTTGGATCTTCCCTTCCTAGAATTATCACGGTTCCCTGAGCCCTTTTCTCTATCCTTTTGTCTTCCCTTGTTCTCCATGTTCAACACATTACTTGATGTCTCACCTGTGCTTTTCCGTCGCATTTCCTCACTAAGGATAACACCAACAACATCATAAACTTTTAAAGTATTTAAACCAAAGACAAAGTTAATTACAGCCATGAACAATTCATTCCATCCTTCTGGAAATTAGCATAAGATTAGAAGAGCCCTGACCTCATCATCAAAGTCCACTTTTACAGAACTTAGTTGATTAGTAACCGTATTAAATTCATTTAAATGATCTGCAACAGACCCACCTTATGACATCTTCATATTAAATAATCTCTTCATTAGAAATACCTTATTGGACGCCGATTATTTTTTATACAGTTTAGCTAATGCATCCATCAGATCCTTCCATGTCTTTTCTTTTGAAATATTGAAATCCATTGACGTTGTCAGGCTTAGTTGTATTGTTCCTAGAGCCTTTCTGTCAAGAATATCCCATTCTTCATCCTTCATATCCGTCGTATTCTTTGTTATTCCGCCCAATGGTAGGAATAGATCCTTCTGATATAAATAATCTTCCATCTGCATCTTCCATAACTGGTAGTTTTTCCCGTTAAATTTCTCGACCCTTAACTTTCCATCTTCCACCATTTCTCCCACTCAAACCAGTAACTCTATTTTCCTACGAGTTACCTTTCACTCCGATACCAGTGGTTAGAAAAACAGGATCGCGGAGCAATAAAATAAAAAAAAATGCGTAAATAAAACACATAAGATACACAATACAATAGAGACACAGATATATGTGGTTCACCTAGTGTGGGCTACGTCCACCAGAGAAATTGCCAGGTCCTTCTTTTATTATTATCTAGCAAATGAAGGGATACAACCTACAACACACCTGCTGCAACTTCCTCTTCTTTCTCTCATAGTATCCTCTGTCATAATACAATATTCATAATTATCCATAGCCACAATACATTTCCCTCATAAAAGAGGGTTTCCTTCTAGGGAAAGAAACCCTAACATAACTTCTACCGTCAGATCTTCGACCTTATAATGAACGTTCCAGATTTACAATGAAATTACAATATACATTTACAAGGAAATGTTTCCTTCGGGGGCTTCACCCCCGAACCCCCATTGGGGCCCCACTTTCCCACGGACCCCCCCTGCACTCCCCTCGTGGATGAGTGTACATTCTTCTGGGGTGAAAAGTCTTCATGGGATATAAACACGACTGGAAACAAATAGATATGAATTAGGAAGATAATTAGGCTCCACAACCAACAGTAACGAATGAGGAAGAGGCCATATTTAAATCCCAACAATTAGTTCTTATATACGCTCAATTTGGGATACTCTATGAAATTATTCCTGACGCACCATGGTCGATTAATGATCCAATACAAAATAATGGGCCCCATTCCAATGACATTATAGGCTCGACAAATTCCAAGTTTGCAGACCAGGTGATGAATCCGATGAAAAAATTGTCTCTCAACCAGTCTACAGCAGGACAAGCTACAACTTTGTCTCCTCCTTCCCAGTCATTGGCAGTACATTCCGTGCAATCGTCAAACCCGAAGGGTAACCAGTAGCCCGAAGAGAATAAGAGGAAAGGTAGAAATAATAACCACAAGGGTAGGAATAATAAAAACAAGGACAATGAGAATAATGACAAGTCTAGAAACAATGTTGCTGAGGGAAAGAAGGACAAGCAGAAAGTGAAGTTTCCATGTAAGTTGTGTAAAGAGGATCACCTTACCCATTTATTCCCTAATATAGAGGAATCCTTGATTCTTATAGCGTAGCAAATTACTATGTTAACTAATCTATTTCTGCATAATTAAAATATGGCACCAAAAACCTAGAACATCATAAATGCATTGGGTGGAGGTCAATCCCCCCGCACATGATGGTGTCCATTAATGTGTGAATATTCTCTGATCTGAGGTTATCATAGCCACTAGGATTCGTGATTATGGTCCTCCACAACCTGATTTGGGTACAAAGCCTCCTCCTTTGAAAATACCTTTGCATATTGATAACCCTGACCCTATGCCTCACATTTTGAAAGGATTTCCTAAGTGATTTTCTCATAATACCAATGCCAGAGCCACCTTTAATTACTCGATTGTCGAAGATTTGGGCCAAACATCATGTGCAATGTCATCTTTGGAGGTACTCCAAACATGCCCAGCACAGAGGAATTCCTTGTTATCTATGTTGGTGGTTCTTGAATCAAGTGGCTCAAAAGTTATCAAGTTCAATCTCACAAATGTCTAGCCTCACTTACCTTACCATGTAGATTTTAAAATCCATGTGGAATGTATGGATATGACTATTAAGTGTATTTTCATTGATGAAGGTGTCTCGATGTCTGTGATGTCTCTATATTGTTTGAAATCCATTGGCTCTTCTCAGCTTTCTCCAGTCTATGACTATGTTAACTGTGTTTGATGGTCGTTCATTTAGACCCCATGGTATCCTCCCTTCTCTTCATCTCTATTTAGGTGATAAAACTATTGTGGTAGAGGTAGAGGTGGTTTATGCTCCCCTTGACTACAATCCTTTACTAGGGTGTAATTGGAATTACGCTATGACAGTTTTCATGTCAATGGTGTTTCATGTTTTATGCTTTACTCATGAAGGGAAGATTGTGACGATAGACCGGTTATATTGCTCTAGATCCAGTTCCTCTACATCAGTGGGACCCTCAGTCCCCATTGTTGATAATTATCATAAGGCAAGTGAGAACATTGGTGTCAGAATGTATACTTCCTTGATGGGAACCCTTAATTTTTTGGCACCTATCTCGTATATTAAGGTCACTCACACATCAAAATGGCAATGTCAATGTCTGCATTCAATATTGCATACCAGGCTATCCAAGATGCCACTGCAGACCCAGATCCTCCCTCTTCATAGACGGAAGAGGTGGATCATGTCCTAGAGCCCATATGAGCCATGAACTCATCTAGTTCACATGATTTATTTGACAGTACTTTTCCTTTGGACGAAGCGATATTAGAGGACATGAATGGTCCTGAAAGTTTTTGGGAGGAACTTCACCATAGTTCTTATTTTATCCTAAAGCTTGAAAGGATTGAATGCAATGCATTTAGGTCTTCCATGAGAAAGATCATTGGTCACATCGTGGTTCCATTAGATAAGCATGGCATATATGTTCAAGGGATCATGGCGGACCTAATGAGGGTGGAGGAAATACTTCAGTTTCCTCCTCCACATAGTATGCATCATCTTCAGGGTTTTCAGGGGAAAGATAACTTCCTACGTCACTTTATAGCCAACTATTCCAACATCACTAAGGGTTTTATGCGTCTCTTGAAAAAGGATACTCCATTTATATGGGATGAGCAATCCCAGGAGTCCTTTGATGCCCTTAAGAAATCCCTAGTGTCGACACCTCTTCTGAGTCCTCCAAACTATAGTAGAGAGTTCCTTCTTTATATAGTCACGTCCGAAGGGAAGATTGGTATGGTTATCATTCAGGAATATGATGAGCTCCATGAGCATCTTATCTATTATATTAGTCAAAATCTAATCGATCCTGAACTTAAGTATTCTCATGTGGAAAAGCTAGCCTTAGCAGCTGTGCATGTGGTTCAAATATTGCACCATTATATCTTACTTCACAAGACTACAGTGGTCGTCGATGTCAATCCATTTCAATATGTCCTAACAAGGAGTATCATAAGGGGGAAATACAATAAATGGATTGTTATTTTGTAGGATTTTGTAGGATTTTGATCTCAATTTTGTCTCCACAAAATCTAAGAAATGGCTAGTCTTTGTAGAATTAATGTCGGACTTCCCTAGGCAGGATGAGGATACCATTTTTGATGACTCATTTCTTGATGAGCGCATTTTCCTAATATCATATTCAAACCCCTGGTATGGAGACATTCATATATATCTTCAAACTTTGAATCTTCCCCAACATCTTTTGAGGGATGGCCGACAACATGTATGCCATCAAAACAAAAACTACCTCATTATTGGTGATACTTTGTATCCCCGAGGGGTGGATTCTATTTGGCTTCGTTATTTGAGTCATGAATAATTTGAAGCCGTACTCAATGAATTTCATAGTGGGGTGTGTGGTCATTTATCTGGGTTTGCAACAACCCAAAAAATATTGTGAGCTCGTTATTTTTGGCCTTCAATTTTTAAAGATTGCATAGAAGCAGTCAAGAAGTGTCACCCTTTCTAGGTGTTCTCTCGTAATATGCACTCACACCTTCCCCTCTACACCCATTCATTATCGTTGGTCCCTTAACCAATTGGGGGGTGGATTTCATGGATTGCAACCCGGCCTCGGCTGGGGGGAACCTTCACATTATCGTGGTCATGGACTATTTTACCAAGTGGGTTGAGGACATGCCTACAATTAAATCCAATGGTGAGACTGCATCACACTTCATATTCATTCAAATCATAGCTCGGTTTGGAATTCCAAAGGAGATTGTCACTAACCATGGCAGTCACTTTCAGAAAAAGATAATGACATAGTTGGCATCAAAATTGGGGTTTAAGCAATATCATTTATCAACATATTATCCCTAGGAAAATGGCCAAGTGGAGGTCGTGAATAAATCTCTAAAATCCATTTTGCAAAAACCTATCAGGGAGAGTAAATATAATTGGCACGTGATGTTATACCCTGCTCTCTAGGCATATCGAACTGCAGTAAACACTTCCATTGGATTTTCACTATTCCAATTGGCTCATGGAGTGGATTTGGTTCTCCCCATTGAATGAGAGATTCCTTCTCTTAAGTTAGAAATTGAGCTCCTACCCAACACGGTTGATCTCGAATAATTCCATGTACACTTGGAGCAACTCGATGAGCAATGTCGATATGTCGCCCTAGCCATTGAGGAGAATAAGTGATGTGTTAAGGTCTAGTATGATAAATTTATTTGTCCCCAGCAATACGTTGAGGGTGACTTGGTTCTTCTTTATGACCAAAATAAAGAACCATTGGGGGCAAGAAAATTCAATCCCATGTGGCATGGTCCTTATATTGTGAGACATGTCCTTGAAAAAGGAGCCCATGAGTTAGAGGATTATGAAGGGAACTTGTTGAAAGAGCCCACAAATGGGCTCTATATAAAAAAGTATTATTCTTGAGCCCTCTAGTTTGAGCATGAGATTTGTATATTATTGTATTTTAGTGTATATATTTTTACCCACTTTTTATAGTTTTTTCCCTATATTTTCTATTTTTTAAAACATATTGACTAATTATGAAGTAGTTTTTGAAGTAGTTTTTGTTTCCAGGTTATGATGGATTTTTAGCGTTCCTTAGCCCATTTGTGCCTCCGATAGGTATATATTGTTGCTGGCATATAGGACAAATTTTCACCTCACTTTTCATTTTTGCATTGTCTTATGACCAGAATTCATATACCCTAGGTACGAACCCATTTTTCAGTGACACAAAACCTCCTCATTGTTACTAGAAGTGTCTTTATTAAGTGATAGAGACTTACCAAGCATGGGTTCCCTAGTTAGAACCCATTTTCCCATTTGGTTCACATGAAAAAGTTATTCCATAGGTCTAGAAGTCCTTTCTAGTACCGCTATGACATTGCGTTGAAACCTCATATTTACCCTCAATCTACTATCATGGATATTAACCACAGGACTCCCACAAATGGCGAGTTGCAATTTCATTTCATTATCCTACTTGCATTGTTGAGCCTAATGTCGGCTCCCACTTCCTTGTTATAAGCCCATTGCCCCAACATTTTTCAACATTCACCAAGTAGTGCATTTCATATATCCTTTGCATATTGACACCCCTTACCCCAAGAAGAAACATCCCTCCAAGTGTCCATATCCTTCACGTGTTCCCATACATCAATCATAGGTATGTTCCACTACATGGAACTAGTTTTATTTTCCACGACACTTGTTTCCTCTCTTGTATCATAGAATTATTTTACCTCTTTTTCAGGCTTTAATAATATGAAAAAGACAAAAAAAAAATGAAAAACAAAAAAGAAAGGGCAGGAAAAGAGTATTATCTTCTATCAACAACAATTGTGTCTCCTTTTGAACAAAGCACAAATTTTTGATTCCATTCATCAAAGGTTTGGGTTTAGTATGGCCTTAGGAAATGAACTTGTTACTCAGAGTTTACTCCTCCCACTGGTTATTCTTCTAGTCCCTATGAAGAGTTTTTCCAAACCGTAAATATTTATTCCTCGTAACAATAAATCGGCCCCAAAAAGGAGATTTGTAAAATGGTTGGAACCCATCCCTCAACTAGATCTCTAATCTATGGATCCAAGAAGGAAATCTCTAATTTTATTTGAACATGCTCTGATTGGAAAGCTTACAATCCTTTGGCCTAGTCCAACAGTGTGGAAACTTATGTCACTGAGACATGGTCCCCTAATATTAACGGACACATATTATCATTTGCTTCTAATCGAGGATTTTTTTTTTTTCTTTTTTCAATAAAGAATAGGGTGATTTGATCTTTCACTCTGCACCATACTTTATGAGATAAAAAGGAATGTACCTCTCTCCATGGTCCTTTGAATTCAATCTAGAAGAGGAAATTACGGTGGCCTCAGTGTGGGTTAGATTGCCTCATCTCCCTCTAATTTTATAGGATGATTTCTCTCTTAGAGATATTGGAAAAAAACTGGGTCAATTCATTAATCAAGCAAAAACAAAAGGAAAATTGTTTTCTTTTGCAAGAGTATGCGTGGAGGTGGATTTAGAGAAGGGAATATCAGAGGCTTTGTAAATTAATATTGATGGGTGGATCCATCATCATATACTAAATTATGAGCAAATTCCATTCAAGTGAAATGCATGTCATGTTTATGGACATTTTTCCAAAAGTTATCAAAAACCCAAGAGGAGAAATCTAACTCAAAGAAGCAGTCAAGGAAATAACCCAAGTTCAAGATGATTCCAATCAAGCATAGAATTTCTTAGCATAAGGAGCCACCTTAGTTAAATCAACCCCAAGAGGGTATGCCCACTTCAAGCAATAATCGATTCAAATTTCTTGGGAATATATATGGTTCAGTAAATCCATAAGACATGGATAAGGAAGATAAAAATGAAGAGGAACCAATAAGATCCCATCTCTAGATCAAAGCATCCTGATAATGGCATAGATCCATCCTTCAAGAATCTAGATACCAATTCCCCAATAGAAGAAAAAGAAGGAGAGGAAGGAGAGGAAGATGAAGAGGATGTAGAGGAGTCAGAGAAGGAAGACGATGAAGTAGAGGAAACATAGGAGGAAGAAGGATAATCAAATTAGGAAGAGGAAAAAGAAGCAGAGCTAGAAGAACATGTTTACTCTGACTCTTCTAAATCTTTTTGTTTTGTCAAAATCTTGAAGAATGTTCCAAATCCCTCCCCTCCTCTCACAAGGGGAAGGAAATATAATCAAGGATTGCAATGTCCCCTTCCAATTGATTATGGCGGAGGATGACTTAGTATCCGATACAACTCCCATAGGATATAGTCAGTACGGAAAATGGGAGTCATAGAGGTTTATTTGGTGTCACTAGGTTAAAAAGATGACAAATCCTAAAGTGACATTAAATAAAAATAAATTATTTTGTTTAAATGAAAATTGGAGGGAAAATTAAGTGAGGGTTTGATTTTGTCAAAAAGGGGAAAGATCTAGAAGGCCCAAAGGAAGGATAAATAGAGGATTAACCCTTCACTTTGGAATTATGATTTGATCTCTCATTTTGGAATGCTCTTGGAACCATTTTTTCATGAGGGTTTAGAAAAACCCTTCCATCATTGTAGTTTGGTTTTGGTGGTGCAATATCCACCCCAGATAAACAAGGGAAGGATCCATCTAGGATTCCATTGGACCTCAATTTGGGGTTTGTACTTATTTGAAGGCATATCGGCTAGCACAGAGAATTATGAAGCTCTACGGGAGAGGCCTATTATGGATCTTGCAGGTACCAGGAGGGTTTCAGGAATTCATATCTAGAGACATCCTCGTTGGTTGAAAAGGAGTGTCCCGCGAGGTCCTCCTAGATGCAAATCCTTGTCCTTCGAGGACCTATGTAAGGGGTTTTGTGGTCACAACATTCCTTTTGGGTCATATCCATAGGGTTAGATGATTATTTGTAGAGCGGTATAATTGAAGCATGTCGTAGGAGGCTATAAAATCCTTGGAGTAGTTGACACCATTGGCATCATTCCAGGTTTTCTATTTGAGTTGTTTTATGTTAGTGGATATTGCAACTTCTTTGCAACCATTAGATCTATGTGTTTAGGAGTAATTTGCAGTTGTTATTTTATCCATTATATATCTTTGTGATTTGGGGGTTTCAAACCATAATAATATGTCATTGTTATCTTCTTTATTTTTTGTGTAATGGATGCATGCAATATATTTGACAATATTCTTATCCTGAAAAAATATGAAAATGTTTTGTAAGAAGTTAGTAGCGGCCTTAATACAAGTTTTTGTCAAATTTACATAAAGATAAACTACAATTTTTGGACATTAAACACAATATTCTACCCTAGCCTAGTTGGGGACATTATAGTGGTATCAAAGTTGGCGATCTTGCCAGCCTATAATTTCTTGAGGCATTGATGCCAAGGAAAACTAGAGGATGAGGGAAACCCACCCTAGGAGAAGATTCATCGGAAGAGGTATAAGTAGAGAGAGTTATGGGGGAGCATCTTGAAGATAGGACCATACACTTTTTGGAAATCATAGCTAATGGGCAACAAAAATTAACACAAGTTCTGACACATTTCTTTTCCAACAATCAAGCAAACCAAAACCAGGGAGGTACCAATGGGAACCATGCAGAGGACAATCATAGAGCTGGTAGGACTCCGGAAGGGATTAATATCTATGTGCCAATACAAAGTGTCTTCTAGGTGGGTAGCAGAGAGGTACCCAGACCATTATTTCCACCATTCCTTGAGGAGCGACCTATAGGAGCACCGGAACAATAGGGGCCGACTGAAGAAATGAACTCCTAATTTAGGGAGTATCAGTTGCTAGAAGAAGTATCCTAGGAAGCCATGTCTTACAACAAATACTACAAAATCAAGATGAAGAAAAAACCCAAGGCATGACAGAATCAACAAAATTTCAATATTATGCACAAATTGGGGAACATAACTATCTCATATTTTGATGAATATGAAAAGTGCACAACTCGAGCATGGGTACATAAGTTGGACACTTATTTCTATCTTAAACTAATGAAAGAGACAGAGGCAATCAATTTTTCCACCCTACACTTTGATGAACATGCTCATGAGTGGTGGTACCATGGGCTATTAACATTGTGGCATTCCAACATCACATCATATGAGGATTTGACCTAGAGGCTAATGAATAGGTTCGATGGGAAGGATATTGATATCCACTTTAGGTAATTGGTGTAGCTGAGGTAGACAGGTACACCAGAGGATTTTGTCATAGAGTTCCAGTGGATGGTAGTCATTGTGACTGATATTTCTAAGCAGAGACTAGTGATGTTATTCACGAAGGGCTTGGTTGAACCCTTAATATGTTGGGTGAAGGATTTCAAGCCAAAAACACTACAGGAAGCTATCATGAAGACTCGGGATACAAAACACATAGTCCCCAAGAATACATCGGAAAAAAAAAATATCCCACAAAAAGGTTAGGTGTCAAAACTTCCCCAGAATAAATGGACAGGAACGAATAGGTTGGATGAGGAAACTCAAAGAGAGATAAGGAGGAAGAAGATTTTCTATAGTTGCAAAGAGCGATGGGAAACAGGTCATCGATGTATGGGAAAAGGTAAAGTCCATTATATTGAGGTGGTTTCCAATGAGGATGGCGTTGATGATATGGGAATTGGACAGAACAATGGTGAGCCATCCCACCTCGATGCTACAAAGCATGAACTATTGCAGGATAGCACCAATGGATTGAGCATCGCCACACTTTCAAGAGTTCCCAAATATTATACCTTTAGTTTCAAAGGAATATTGTAGGGGCAGAGGGTTACAACATTTATTAATGGTGGGGACACCCACAACTTCATTGATGTTTCACTAGCCACGAGGAGAAAAATCCCTGCAGAGGACTTTGAGGGATTCAATGTGGTAGTAGCATATGGGTACAACATGGTGTCTACTCATAGTATCGGGGAATTGGAAGTAATATTGGGAAACTATATGTTGACCGATGGATTTTATGTCATATATTTAGCAGATACTCATGTGGTGTTGGGAGTTCAGCAGTTGTACTTATTGGGAGATATCTACATGAATTATCAGGACATTTGTATGGAGTTCCAAGACAAGGGTGGACAATGAGTCATCCTAAGAGGTATGTTGATAGGTGCCCCTAGGATTATGTCTAATCAATGCATGAAGACCCTTTTTTGACATGGGGACGTGGCTTATGTAGCAGAGTGCTTGATCACCATGGAAAAGCCATCACAGGATCACCAACATTACCACACAGATATCCAGGAATTGCTTGGAAAACATGAACAAGTTCTTGAACCATTACCAGTAGAGAGACCACTTGAAAGAGGATTTGAGCACGTCATTGAGATGGAAGAGGGGTCAAATCCCATGATCACCACACCATACAGGAATCCAAAGAAGTTCAAGGATGAAATAGAGAAGTCCATAAAGGAATTGTTGGAGATGGGGAATATCTAGCCTAGTTCTAGTCCCTTTTCTTCTTCTATGGTATTGGTAAATAAAAATTATGGCATGATAAGGATTTGCATCGACTACAAGACGTTGAAAAAGAAGACCATCAAAAAAAGGTACTCGATACCCAGGATTGATGAGTTGATAGATGAGTTGCATGGGGCGGTTCACTTATCAAATATTGATCTTCGATTAGGGTACCATTAGATTCGGGTCAGAGAGGAGGACATCAACAATACATCCTTCAGGAGTCACTATGGGAACTACAAGTTTCTATTCATTCCCTTTGGGATGACTAATGCACCTCCTGCCTTCCATTCATGTATGAACCACATATTCAATAAGAAGTTGAGTAAATTCTTACTAGTGTTATTTGACGATCTTCTAATCTACAACAAGACTTGGGAGGAACATATAAATCATGCACCTCCTACATTCCATTCATGTAAGAACCACATCTTCAATAATAAGTTCAGGAAATTCTTACTAGTGTTCTTTGATGATCTTCTGATCTACAACAAGACTTGGGAGGAACATCTAAAGCATGTGGAAAATATTCTCACTATTATGGAGGAGTAGTCATGTTTTTCCAAGGAGGAAAAGTGAGAGTTTGGGTTGAAAAAGATATTCTATCTAGGGAACATAATTGGTGTTGAGGGATTAAAGGTGCATCAGGAAAAGATCTAAACGATCTTAGATTTCCCCACCCCAGAATCACTCATAGAGCTGTGAGGATTCTTCAAGTATGTAGCTATTACAGGCACTTTGTGAAGGTATCTTCACAATTGGTTGCGTCGTTGACATACCTCACCAAGAAATGGGAGTTTCGATGGTCAAAAGACACACATGTCGCATTCGACAAAATGAAGAAGGTGATGAGCACCTTCCCACTCCCAGATTTCACACAACCCTTTTTCCTAGAGTGTGATGCATCCAGTGAGGGGATAAGAGCGGTGTTGATGCAGAACCGACACCCAATAGCTTTTGAAAGTAGAAATATAAGGGAGCCAGAGAATATCTACCTGGTCTATGATAAGGAGGAGTTGGCCATCATGCATGCACTAGCCAAGTTCAGGAAATACCTGGTGGGAGGACGCTTTGTGGTTAGGAATGACCGCAACAGCTTGAGATATTTATTGGAGTAGTGGGACCTGAATGAGAGGAAATAGAAATGGTTGATTAAGGTGCATGCATATGATTTTGACATTTAGTATGTAAAGGGGAAGAATAACATAGTCATTGACACCCTATCTAGGGGAGATACAACTTTATCCATGACATAAATCTCAGAAAATTGGAAGTCCATTATTTTGGTTAGTATTCAGGATGACAAGTACATGGTAGTATTCAATATGAGAGGTGCAGGGTAGTGGATGACATCATATACTACAAATACAATATCTATATTATCCTTGAATCCACACTCAAGGATAATATTTGGAGGGAAGTACATGATGCACCACTGGTAGGGCACTAGGGGTATCTGAAGACCTATGGGAAAGTAAGAGAGAGATTCTCCTAGAAGTGTCTCGAGGAGAATGTGCTTCATCATGTGACAGAGTGCTTGACTTTCTAGCTAAACAAGTCGGAATTTGTAAATCCTGCAAGACTACTTCAGCCATTGTCGATTCCAAAGAAAAAGTGGGAAAGCATTTCCATGGACTTCATTATAGGGTTGTCGAAAGTACATGGCAGGGAATGTATCTACATGGTAGTGGACAAATTTACTAAATATGCGCACTTTGTTTCCATTCCTTTAGATTACAATACATCTCAGGTAGCAGACCTATTCTTCATAGAGGTGTTCAAGCTACATGGTCTTTCAAGTAACATAGTAAGTTATCGGGATAGCATTTTTCTTAGCGCATTTTGGCAGGAATTCTTCATGTTATCTAGACTAGAATTGACACCCAGTACTAGCTCTCACCCCCAAACAGATGGACAAACCGAGATAGTAAAAGAATGGATTGAGGGGTACCTAAGGAAATATGTATCAGGTCAACAGTGGTCGTGGATAAAGTGGTTACATCTTGGGGATCATTGTTACAATACCACTCATCACATTTCCATCGGGATGAGCCCACTTAGGGAACTATATGGCTACAATGCCCCATCATTTGTGAATTTGGACTTTGGGGAGAGAAGAGCTCCCAAGGCCAAATATTGGTTGCAAGAAAGCTAGGACATATTGAGAGTCCTGAAGGAGAATTTGTAGGCCGCTCAGAATCAATATAAGATATATGCATATATGCACGGGGTAGAATGCAACTTTGAGGTTGGGACCCTATTCTTTATTAGTTTGTATCCTTAAAAGCAGTCATCGCTAAAGAAAATTGGTGCAGATAAGTTGAAGCCTTGATTTTATGGACCCTATAGAGTGATAAGGAGAGTTGGTGAGGTATCATACGAGTTTGAGCTACCAAAGGGTAGTGAGATCCACAACACCTTCCATGTATCCTTCCTCAAGAAGGCATTGGGACAGCAAGTCACCGCTTCGATAGATCTTCCTCCACTATATGAGGAAGGACAATTGGTCCTAGCCCCTGAGAGGATTGTTGATGTTAGGGGAGTGCAAGTTGAGAATCATAGTCATTCGAGAGTACCTGGTCATGTGGAGAGGATTTCCCACAGAGGATGCCACTTGGGAAGGAGAGCAGATCTCACAACACCCTGATCTGGAATTTCTTGAGGATAAGAAATCTTGGGAAGGGAGGACTGTAATGTCCCCTTCCAATTGATCATGATGGATGATGACTTAGTAGCTTATAAGACTCTCATAGGATATAATCACTAGGGAAAATGGGAGTAAAGGAGGTTTATTTGGTGTCACTAGGTTAAAAATATGACAAATCCTAAAGTGACATTCAATAAAAATAAATAATTCTGTATAAATGAAAATTGGAGGAAAAATGAAGTGAGGGTTTGATTTGGTCAAAAACAGGAAAGATCTAGAAGGCCCAGAGGAAGGATAAATAGAGGGGTGACCCTTCAATTTGGCATTATGATTTGATCTCTCATTGTTGGACATATGGGATCGCCCAGGTTCTACCTTAGTTCTCCAACAAAACCCTTTCACCATCGACCCTACATGGTTTATGGATGACTGTAAGACGCAGGTGTCTGCAGTTATGGAAGGAATTGAGGTTTGTTCTTCTTACTTCTATTTCTACTTAACCATCCATTCTATCATACTATTCATCAGGTTCATTATTTTATTCATTCATAGTATCCATTCTACATACATATTTATAGTGCGCACTTTAATTTAAATCATTCATTCATACAATCATTTAACCACAATTTCATAAATAACAAAGACATTCAGAAACAATTTCAGCATATAGTTCTTACCATGGTTCACCCCCCCTAGGGAAATGTCCAAAAAACTTATTTCATGTTCTTTTTCAAAACTTCCCTGCTTTCTGCATGTGTTTGTGTTAGTCTTCCTTTCTCTATATGTATTTTTTCTATCATTCTTTTGGCCTCTTGCTATAAGGGCTCCAACTGGGTCTACCTTGCTTGTTTTTTTCCTTATATTTCCTTGACCTCTTCCTGTAGTTTTTTCATCTCCTGTGCGACCCTCAGTCGTAGGGATATGGTCATTGTCTCAGCCTCTTCTTCAAATCCTAAACTGCAATGTTCAACTTCTCTTCTCGCTACTCTAGCTATTGGATCCTCTCATCTTCTTCCAGGCTGGTCCAAATGTTCGCAGTCATGTCATACAATTCTGCGACTTCTTTTGATTTTTTCTCTATGTTATCTATATGCGCAATAGTATCCTTGTCTCTTTGTTCCCTCACCTATGGGGGTGTTATTGGAGTCATTTTTTCTACTAACTATGTTATCTCCTGCTTGTATCTCTCCATCGTCTGCACAATATTTTGTATATTTTCTTCTGTTGTGACCTCTAGTTCCTACGTTCAGTCTGATATGCTTTTGTAAACTTCTACAAGTTTCTTCTCTATTTTATTTGTGCATTGTGTTATCACTGAAATTTCATCCACACAGGGCGACAAGAACTCTGCATCGTCAGCACAGAAAAATAGTCGTTCATGGCACAAGGATTAATTCCACAGCACAGCAAAAGGGTCAAAACTATGCAAAATGGCCAAAAAATTACAAAGCGCTATACACCCACGGGGTGCGCGCACGCGCGCGCTCAATATATTCGTACTTGGCGCGCATATGCGCGGCTGTGGGGTGAAAAACCCGCGCGCCTGCCAAACGGCGCATTTATGAAACTGGTCGGCCTCCCAACCACTAATGGATCGGCTCCCAAGTCGATTTGACATCA
>JZKD02S1812478.1:208297-218963 GCA_000966675.3 Picea glauca | reverse complement strand
TTTATTTTTGTTCTATGCTCATAGTTTTATTTAGTTTTTGTTTAATTCTTGTTAATAGCTTTGTTGTTTTCTTTCTAACCTTTTACCATGCAGCTGTCATGACTAGCAGAGCCCAGCTAGGCATGTAAGCACTCACTTTTTGCTCATCAAACGACGAAAAGAGTGCAAACACATTGTTTCTCCTCTTCCTTCTCCAGTGTGATTTTCTCACAAGTGACTTGCAATATCTCCTTCACCTCCCTGCAGATCTCTAGGTTTTTGGTATCCACTCTAGCTCTAGACTAGACTTCCTCCATCACACTTTCCTGTAGCCCATACAATTCCTTTGTGGATATGTGTGCTAGCACCAAATCAAGATGTTCTATGTCTTTCACCTATTTATGCGTTATTTTATCATCTACTTCCAACATATCCTTCATGACCATAAAAATATCACTACCCTTTACTATTGTATGTACTGTCTCTCCATGTTATTTCTGTACTGGCACTTCCTATGATTTTTATTTTTGTTGCACTATAGGATGATGCATTGTACTTATCTGCAACCTTTATAGGATGTCATGCACTTCTGCTAACTTCTTCATAATTTATTCTCTTTGTACCTCTAATGCAAGTATTGCATTCTCCCCTCTATCTTAGACCTTATTCGTAACGAATTCTACATTGTATTATGTGATAGTGAGTATTGGGGGATTATTGTGGTACCTCATTTTATTTGTTTTTTCCCCCTCATGTGTTCTATTCCTCTTCTTGGTTGGGGTTGACGCCTCTGCCTCAATTTTATTCTTCTCTATTTCTTCCTCTTATACCTCCTTCTTTTGAGAGTTATCTTCCTTGACCTTCTCTCCATATCCTTTCAATTCTTCCAATGACACTGTGTCTTTCTTCCTTGGTTTCTTGACTATTACACTACTCTCTGAGGTTTCACTGCACTCTGCAGCCTTCCTTGTATTTTCTGTTGGACTGTTTGTCTTCTTTGATGGGCATGCTTATGCTTGTTCTTTAGGTTTTCTTCCTTTGTTATGTGTTGTTGGAAATTTCCACTACACAGGACATTCCTTCACTATCCATTATACTTCCTCCTGTGTTGTGTAGTACCTCATTTCTAGCCACTTCTTCATTGGATATCTTCTGGATTGTATCCACATGTGGTGTCTTGAAGCCTTAAAGTTAGTAATCCTTTCATTCTCCTTGACTACTTTGATTGGGATTCTCCATGTGTTAGTTTTATTCTGGTACATATCTTCTAGGAACATTGAAAATACTGCGTTGTTTGCATGTTGGTTCTTATTGACCTTTGCCTGCCATAAGGTTACATACCGCACTGCACAACATTTCCCTTTTTTTTCCATAAAGGTTGTGAATTTATGTTCCTACGAGCCTACCAATTTTATCAATATCAACAACCAAGAGTAATGGAATTTTCTCCCATTATCCTATGCATCCCTGCAGTCTATCAAAATTTGGTTTAGTAAATAGGGAGTCTGACTGAATACTATACCCTTTGCGCACTGCGCATTTGCTGCTATGACTCCTGCAAGGACATCTTCCTTTCTACACTTCCTCAAGAGTTTGCAGGCCATAATTTTCATGGAAAACCTCATCTCATGATCATTGATTTCCTTTATCACTATACCCTTGTTTCCCCTGTTTGTCCCAAACTATGTTTTGACTTATTTTGCAATCTCCTTGTCCTTGGATTTTTTTCTCTAAGTAGTCCTTTTGTTTTACGTTGCTAGTAGGAAACCCTGTGATATTTGCTATGATATCTACATCTGTATGGACCATCCTATCCATCCGCAGGATACCTCCATGTACCCTCGCCTGCAGTTGTTTCACATAGTGGCCCACTTTCTTACCGTGCCCGAAAATGTGGTATCTCCAGCAAATTCATAATACCTGAGTTATATAGTTGTTTGATCCACTATGCAGGCTCCAAAATTGGTTTTCCTAAGGGTCCTTTATCCTCCTTTCTTTCCAAATAAATTTATTACGCAAGGTCACAAAATTTTGTCATGTATGTTACATCGTGATCCGCATACTTCAATTTGGCCACTTTCCCTAGCATGTCCTTAACTGCAAGTACAACATCTGGGTTATGAGATAGTGTGATCTATGTTGTGATTTGTTTTCTTGGAGCTCCTGGTATTTTCCTCGTCCGACCCGAGGCTGGGTTTTCTTCTATAAGGTATTCCTCAGATTCTTCTTCTTCATCATCCTCTATTTCTTGCTAGTCTGTAATATATTCAACCAGGGCTTCTTCTGCAATGACTTCGTGTTTCATTTTTTCCATTTCCTCCACTTCTTGAAGGTTTTTAGGATTAGGGTTTTCTTTGTCGTTAGGGTTTTCCGATTGTCCTATGCTCTGATCCATTTTCACCTCTTTCCAGTTGGTTTTTCTTCTTCTACCCTTGTTGGGCTGATGGATTCATTCTCCGACATTGTAACATCCTCCAGCTCCATGAAACTTTCTGGTTTGTCCATTCTTTCCTTCTTCCTCCCTAATTGTCGAGTCACCCTTACAAATCATCTGAGAGTGCCAACCTTAGGAGGTGACATATTGCTTGCCTTGCGTGCGAATGATTGTCTATTTTTCTTAATCACCCTCAATTTGTGCTCTTAAGTTCTATATTGCTTAGAAATCACTAAGTGTTGAAATTTGTCGAGATTTTCCCTTTTTATAGGATTTGATGCGTCTGTTCTTTTCCATTCACCTTTTTCCACTTTTTTGGTCATTCTTTGTCCCATCATGTAGTGTTTAATTTTTCCTACGTGCAAATCTTGTACTCAAAAACTCAATAATGTGAGAAAAATACTCATCAACTATCTGTATTGAAAACAATTTTGCATCTGGAAAGTTGTCTTCCAATTTATTGGGTTCTTTTCCATTAGTTATCCTGGACAAGTGATCTAATCCTGCATTCAATCTTCTAGGCTTCACCACAACTTCAATGTAAAATTATTGAAACAAGTGTATCCATCTTCATATCCTTCCCCTCAACACTGTCTTATTGACTAAATACCTCATATCAAAATAATCTGTAAACATCTTGAAATGTTTCTGTAACAAGTAATGTTTGTATTTATACAAAGCATACACCATAGATAGCCCTTCCCTTTTTGTAGTATTATAGTTATGTTCTAAACCTGATAAGTTGTTTCTTGCAAATGCAATAGGATGATATATATCACCTTCTCATGTTTGGGTTAATAATTCTCCTAATGATATTCTAGATGCATCCACATGCACATGAAATTCTTTAGCCCAATCTGGAAATACTAAAATCGGTGCATTAACCATCTTTTCCTTCAAAATATACAAACCCTATTGGCATTCCTCGTTCCACTGATACTTAGTGTCGTTCTTCAACAACTTCTCCATTGGCACAGTGATCTATGTATATCCTCTAATAAACTTTCTGTAATACCTTGTATAGCCCAATGTACTCTTCAACTAGATCACTGACTTCAATGGTGGTAAGTTAACTATGACAACAATTTTAGCAAGATCAACCAATAGACCATGTTTACACACCACATGTCCTAACAAAATCCCAAAAGGTGCACTGAAAATACATTTATTGATATTCAATGATATCTGACACTGTTTGAATCTGTCCAACATCATCATTAATACTTCAACATGATCCTTCAACAAACTGAACATTGTCCAATCATCCAAGTAAACCTCTAAAAACTTACGAATAAAATTATTAAAAGCTATTACTGTTACCCTTGAAAAAATGGTTGGTGCATTCTTCAATCCAAATGGCATAATTGTATACTGAAATGATCCCCACTCTGTAGAAAAGGTGGTTTTATGTCTATCTTCAGGTGAAATCCTTATCTGATGGTATCCTGAGAAGCCATCTCTGGAATAATAAGTTTCTTGACCTCCAACATTTTCTAGTACTTCATATGTAAATGGGGTAGGAAAAGGATCATGTAGGAAAGAATCATTCAATTTAATCAAATATACACAAATCCGTATCCCTCATTTCTTATTTTCCTACACCACCATAGGACTGATCCATTCTGACTCTTCTACCAGTTCTATGACACCATCTTCTAGAATCTTTTCAATTTTTGTCTTCACCTTCTCTTTTTATATTGGATTCATTCGGTAATGCCTCTATCTGATAGGTCTTTCTTCTGGATTCAACGCGATATTCATCTCTCCTAGATCTCCTGCTAACCCCTTCATCTCTGAGAATGTTGTTGGGAACAAATCATTGTACTTGCATAGTAATTTTGTGATCCTTTCTATTGTCTGATTATCCTAATAATCTCCAATACTCGCCATCTTTGGGTTTTCTAGAATTCCAATGTTGACCTTATTGATATTTAATGGTGTAGAATAATCTTATGAATCTAGCTTGGGACCTTCGACTTCCCTTTAACCTTCCACTTATGGGATCTGTATATTATGTGGATTATCTTTTGTTGTATCTTCCTCTTCGACAACTTGATAACAATGTAGTAATTGTTTAATTGTCTGTCTAGTCTTCTTCTGATATGTTGGAACTATTTCAAACTTAGGTTCTTCAAATATACCATCTCTTACCACTTTTAGCGATGTATCAATCTCTAGGCTTTCATTCTCAATGGTAAATGTAACTATGAAACTATGTTGTATCTCTTCCCAGTTACAGTTTCTCTACATTGTTCATGTCTATGTACTAGTTCTTCGAAATGTCGTCTAGTGTCTGAATAAAATGGTGTGGCCATTCTTCTGGTAGTACTCATCTCCACTTAACCATGCACTTATCTACATGTTCTTAAGGTTGTCCAAATCCTTCATATTTATCCTCATATATATGCTCCTTCTCTGTGTCGAATCTTGTGCGCAGTAACTTTTTGCATTGGAACCAATTGTTGATCTTTGCCTTGTGTGTACCCCACCATCTTCCAAGTGTAGCTTTTAAAGAAATATCTAATGATGGTAATCTCTGATTTTCTATAACCTCTACCTAAAACTTCATTAAAAAATATTCTAAATCATTCAAGCCATAAAAAGTATGAGGTTCTCTTACCTTTGTACCAACCCATCTCAACGCGTGCGTCATTCTAGCACACCTCTTCGTAGATAATTCAAGTAGTCACTGTTGTCAGTTTCTCAGTCCTGTGTCAGATTCTAAAGCACAAGAACTAATATTCCTCCAACTAAGCATGCCATATGTAGTTGGGTTGATATAATATTCTTCGTGTGTGGTAGTTTTGTATGGTTGATTCACATCCTCTGTAAGAATATTATATGACGCAGGTTCCACATACCTACCTCCTTCTGATGGATCCAATGGCACAATAAATATGTATTATCTAGACTCAAATATCATATTTCTTGTCTTCAAATTGATAATAGACTGGTTATCAAAATCCCAATCTAGGCCCAACAATACTGGATATGGAGAAGTATTGTCTACTATGTCAATGACTTCAAAGTCTTCCATGGTGCGCATACCATCTAGATTTACTGGAATACCCTTCAACCTTCCTATTGGCACCACTTTGTACTAATTTTCCAACTTCAACTAAATAGGTGAATACCCCAGTTGAGGTTCTCCCATATCTTCCTAAGTTTTATTTGGCAGAACATTGACTTCAGACCCTAAGTCTAGTATAATATCTCGCATATTAAAATTTCCTATGTTGGCATTCAGCCTGAATTCCCTACTCGTTGTTCTCTTATTATAGACCTGATTTACTCTTTTTACCCCTTCTTCCCCAGGATTACACTTTTCTAACAAATTCTACAATACTTGTAAGGAATTTTTATCACTTAGCTATTTGACACAAGCTCCCAAAAATTTTCTTAAGTTATTTGTTTTGAAGACTGTTCTTGATTGGTAATGAAGGTATGTACACATTTTACACCATACATCTTCTCTTTTCTCCTTTCCTTTATTATAATTCAATTGGAATGTTAAGTTCTTCAAATCTTACTTCAACTCTTCCACGGTTGGGTCTATATGCTTGTACTGGTTTTCCTCTAGTTGTAAGGATGCTTGTAGAGCCTCACCCTGACTTTGGATTTTTTGTTGTCTCAAAGGATACTTCAAGTGTGGCAAAAAAGAATTAACAAACAAATGTCTATGGTGTGTATCAATAATAGTGTACTTCAATTTACCTTTTATCCTCTTGAACTTTTGGTCCACTTCCCAGACTAATTCTCCTAGTTTATTCTTGATCTAGGTCATTTCGGTCATAAACTCGTCTTCTGAACTTAGCTTTTGAAATTCATTTATTAACTGCCTCTTCACATTTTCTACAGTTGTAGGTGTTCTCGATGGATTATTTGTTGAGATACCCATGTACCAGTCTAATGTGTGGTCTGTAAATGTGATTTCCAACTGCGCAACCTTTGTATCCTCATCTGTAATCTTATGTGCTTTCCATATCTTCTCATAGATGAACATATGTTTTTCTAGATCATCTGACCCATCCCCTCAGAACTTTGGTAACCTAATAGTTGGATCTTGTCCTTCCATTGTGAAATTTGTTGAAATACCACCTCCTTGTGGTGTAGATACTTGAATTCTACTTGCTAAACTTATACTTCTGCTTGACTTTCCACTGGACCCACGTCTTGTAAAAACTCTTATACCACTAATCACCTACTAGTTAACCGAATTTTATTCTTCATATGTCTTAGTCGCACATGAGGTTGTGGGTTCCACACTAATTTGGATCTGTAATGGAGAGTCTTCTTCTGCGTTGGACCCATGACCTCTAGTTTTCCTCTCATATGTGGCGTGCAAGATATACTCAATCTACCCCATGGCACGAAGATCCTCTACCTCTTCCTCATAGTTTTCCAAGCCCTCTTGCTCAGCTATTTCTCTCTTCTTACTATTCATGTTATACTGGTAGGTTCGTCTGATGCGCATCACACCTGCACTCTTTATGATTTCCCTAGTCTATTCATCATCCATTATGATGGGGTCATGTTGTGGCCACAACAACCCCCCATTTTCTTTTTACTTTTACAAGTGAAAGGAAAGGGGTCCCCTACTAAAATTTCAATCTTATTTCCTAATCCTCTACCGCTTGAGCCTAATGTTATGTCTTTGCCTACTTTGAGGGAGTTGGAGGTTTAATATTCTTGGATGATTGTTTTTTATTAGTGTTGATTATTCCTTTCAATCTGATGATTTCAAATGTCTTCATGATTCTTATTGACCTATGATGCTTTGTTGACATTTGTTTCAAACTATTTGTTGATTATGAAGTGTTTGATGAGACTATGTGGATGAAAGGTTTGATGTTCTATTGCATGTCCTGGATGAGGTTGTGGCTAATTATTTGTTGATTTACCAATTCAAATTATGCATCCTCTTGTTGATATGTTATGCTTCGTGACTTCATAATTATGCTCTTGCATATGGATTCTACTCTTCTTCTTTGAACTAGCTTATGTAGTCTTAGAACACTCATATACATTCACCATATTATTGTTCAATAAACCCAACACTCTCTTATAAGTTGGTTTAAAGGTAGGGAATATATTTTTTATTGTATTGGCTAGTCTTCTTTTGATTGCATGGCTGATCTCATTCTTTTTTTTTGTGGGAGCAGGCTTGCAGAGCCACTTTGTTCACATAGTCTTTCCATCCTTCAGAGGCTCATAGGGGGAATCTGTTGATCATTTTCTAGAACCTTAACTTTTATCCTCACTGAGATTCCCCTTTACCTCTTTTCCTGAGGTATTTAGCTTCTAATGCAATTAGATCCACCTTTCCTACGTACCTATCCCCAAGCCTTTTCAAATTGATACCTACCAAATTCTTCTTTTGTCCTTCCCTCTCTTCTGAAAACTAGGCCCAATGACTATTGGGTTTTCTCCTTCTTTTTCTCTATTATTTACTCTAACCAAATCTCATAGTTGGATTCTTCTCATCGAGAGTTTTCCAACAACTGTAACCATTCTTAAATCTAAGTTCTGGATTGAAAGTTATGGCCTCCTAAAGTTTGCTAAGCCAAATCTCACATTTTCTTCCCACTCCGACATGGCATCCACGTGGATCACACTCTCCTGTGTCATATGATGTGGCACTAATGTTGATGTGGCACCCACCACCTATCCTCATCATCGTTGGGATTTTTCTTGACTCTTCTTCCCAGCCTTTCGATCACATACTTCGACAACGATGTTGGATCTTCATCGTCCTTGGCATTCACACACTTCATTGTCAAAGTCCTTCTCCATCAGAGTATATCTACTCGTAATATCACAACTCACTCTAATGGCCCTCCCCCAATGAATGGTTTAGATTGCATCCAAATCACTACTCGATTGACAACCTTCATTCATTCTTAGAGTTGATGGCATTACGACTACAATACCCATAGTTCAAAGATTATTTCTAATTCTCAATTATCAAAATTTCCTTCGTTTCCTTAGATCGAATCTGTGTCTTCTTCTTTCACATAGAAATTGTGTTCGCAGTTGAATTCTTTGGAGAATTACACGTTGTATTTTGAATCTAATCCCCTTTTACTTCCAAGAAACCAACTTTAGGAAGTTGTATATGGAGCTACTAGCAATGAAATCATGCACAGGAGGGATCGACGGAAATCTAGAAGAGTGAATAACAAGATGAGATATAAATTTCTAGGAGATTGAAATCATAAATTGCTGAAAAATGAAAAAAAATAGACAGAACCTGAATTCGGATGAAAATTTGGCTATGCTGACTTCAAATCATCATATCTTGAGATGAAATCAACAAAATCGAGCCAACAATAGCTCAACGAAAAGATAAGATAGAGGATAATATGCCACAATGATCACTTTCTGTAGGTGGAATCTAGAAACACCCATAAATTTCTAAAAAACAAAATATAATGCAAATGGACAGAGGAAATGAGTGTATTTAAATATATATCATTTGAAAATTGTTCGAGGACAAAAATAATGACTCATTAGTCTATTCAGTTTCTCTGTGTAACACTTACATGTGTCCATTTTCGAAATGAGAGAAAAGAAACAGAAGGAAAATGAAACGAATAGTTATGAGAAATGAAGAGTCTCTCTCTTGTCTTATAAAAGATAACTCATGGCATAGAGAAATGACTTTTTCCCTTTGTAAAAAAAGATGGTACTTTTACTTCTAAGTAATAAAGAGAAGGAGGCATTTTGAAGTCATAATGGTATCAAGTGCTTGTGGGACTATTATACACTCGTATTTGTGTTCTACATTTTCTAGGTATTGATCATATGAACTATTTGTGTGTTTAGTATCCATAATCCTTTACTGTTGTGATTTCTTATGGGTGCAGGAATGATGTTAAAGATTTCATTTTCAACCATTTCAGATGATTTATGCAATATTAGTGTGCTAACATGTCTGGGTTGTCATGAACTATTCTGTTGTCTAGATATTACCTTTCATTGTACTCATCTATTATTTTTCCTCGATTATCCTTAGAATTAGTTAGAACTCTTTGGTGGGAAGCTCATTGTCTTTTCCCTTTTTATTATTTTAATTCTGAGCAGAAGCAAGGCCTATAAACTCTCGGGAAACGCTACCTAAATTGAGAGTAGGTTTGATTGGGACCTTCCATCAGGCGTTTTCCCTCATCTGATTGAATTGGATATTCTTGCCCGTCAACAAAAATGGTGCTAGAAGGAGGGTCAGATGACAAGTTGAGCCTGTGGAGTCATTCTTGTTATTTTTTATTAATTTACTAATGGGTCCATCTCATATCCATTTATGGAGGTGTTTTTCTGGTAATTTACCTCCCAAACCTCCTAGAAAGATTTTAAATTTCTTGTCGCAACTAAGATTTAATGGCGAGGGTGAAATCTCTGCATCTAAACATGCTTTTAATTTCTGGAAGTTTTTTAGTTCTCACAATATTACTGATACAAATATCATTTGCAGCTTATTGACTCTCACTTTGCAGGTCGGGTCAAGAGTTGGTGTGAGACTTTGTCGGCCGCCTCTATTCACACATGTGAAAAATGTATACGTGAATTTTTGCATGCTTTTGAGAACTATGGTTATGATAATTTATGTGCAGAAATTTTAGAGCTTAAGAAGAAAAAAGATGAATCTCTTGCAGATTGTATTATCATATTTGCTCATATTTTCTATAGGTTTCCTTTGGATGATAGGCCCTCTAACACTAAATTGATTTCTTGTTTAGTTTCTCTTAGTAATGAAACAGACCATCTAGTGCATGAAAAATCTAAATCGTGTTCTATTGTTCCTTCACATGTTCATTTAGATTTAAATGAAAATGTTGAATATGTTAATGTTTAAAACGGACTTCATATGTATGGATATTTCTTTACTATGGGGGATATTGATCGGATAGAAAAAAAAATTGGGAAGAAACCTATGTATCCTCCCACCACTCCATTTCCCCTTACCTTCCTTGTGACAAAAATGAGGCCTAGTGTATTGTAATTTCAAGATCAAATTTTTCTGTAGCTTCCCAAGAGGATGGTTTTCATGTTGATAATGAGACACTTTGGTTCACACCGATGGTTATGCCAGGCTCTCATTATCCTATCTCATCTTTTCCATCACAAGGAATGGAGGAGGGAGTTATTAAGCCCTAATATTGGCTCATTACCCCTTAATTGGGGCATATTATATTAGTAATGTTATTTTATTTATGTCGGCTTTAGGCCATTAGTTGTAATTATACCTCCTAGTCT
>JZKD02S1812478.1:177421-204000 GCA_000966675.3 Picea glauca | reverse complement strand
TAAAATGAGGTTGCCCCCTCGAAGAGGCTTATTATCTGAAATTATCTCTTTTTCAAGGCGTTGAGTACTTTTTCTGAGGTTTTTCTATGCTATATTGATATTTGGTTCTTAACAGGAGATATGGAGAAAAACTTGAACGTTGATAGCTTTGAAGAAAATATGGACACTCATGAAATCAATTCTTCCTCACCCATGGATAATTTGGAATTAGTTCCTGTTTTTTTGGATTGTCTTGTTGTTACAAATTCTTGTTGTATAACCGACATAGATCAAGAATGTTTTCCTACTGTTAGTGGATCATTTATTGAAACTTCGTTTTCTAATCATTCTTGTATCTTTCTCCCCTCTTCTAACCATGAATGTGTTTTGGGATACATCTCAGATTCTCATATTTTGCAAGGGAAAAAAAACACGTTGATCTCTTCACTCCGAGATAAGAAATAAACATGCAGGTCATACCACTTTTATCTCAACAATCTATTTTTAACTTGGAAGAGGAAAACCATCTTGAGGAAGGACATACTAACTGTGAAACCACACCTAATGCAGAGCCGACTAATTCATAATCATCCAATGATGTTTTTAAAGAGGAGGAACTACTATTTAGAGAGTCACTTTATGAAAATCCCTCTTGTTCTAGAGGAGCTTTTCATTCTCTAAATTCTTCCACTTATTTCTATTTATATCTTGATCTTCTTAATGGATTAATTTTGCATAAAACTACCCACCATACAACTCAAATAGACTCAATGGGGTTGACCCTTGTTGAAGTACTTTATGGTGGTGATATGCATTTGGAATATAGAGAGGATAAGGCCTCTTCCCATGAACTAATTATAACCAAGCCTTATCAGCCTTTTTCATGGGTTGAAGAGAATTCTGTAGAAAATGAGTATCAAAGGATGTCTTCTTCTTTCTCTTCTTCATTTTTGATCAATAGAGAATCTTCTTGTTCAAGTAGCCCTTTAATTAATATTGTTGATACTAGTATATCTCACCATTGTGTTGAATATATCTCTCATACCATGGTCAGTCTTAACCCATACATATCATATGATCTCACTGGTCTATCTAAAGTAGTTGGTTACTTGAAGTGTGAGTCTAGGGAGGCTTGCCAAGATAATGAGCCACTTCAGTCTTTTTTGATGGTTATGTCAAGCCCTTATTCTTTTGGTTTATCTTCAGGGATAAACAACTTTGTTAGCAAAGAGATTCTCTCATTGAACACACTTTATATGAAATCTATGCACGATTCTCATTTGGCATGCTACATTCCATCAAGCTCTTTCTACCAATTCTATGATATAAGTGCAAGTTTTTATGATAGAATTGAAACATGGTTCGAGAGATATTACTTGGAATGATTTACCATGAATTATCATTGTTACATATTCAATATGGTGAATAGATTGTATCGTGCTTTAATTTTTCCTACTTTTAGTCGATTCATATTCCAAGCTCTATCACTAAGCTTGTGTCTTGAACATATGTCTGCAGGATTGAGATCACTTGGATGGCTACATTGGCATTATGACTTTACATAGTTCATTTTTCAGCCATTAGTAGCATATGATAGGAGTAGAATGGAATACATTAGTGTATTTCCTTTGCATAGTTTAGCTTTTCTTCCTAGTTTATTTAGGTAGTTCTTTGTTTTCATTTTCTTTTATTTACTGTTGGTTGATCAATAAATGAATTCTCGGCTAATATAGAAATAAATATAAATATTTCCCAATAAATTTCCCCTTGGATGGATTTTGAATTTAATTTTGATGTGGGGAAAATTTACTTCATTTCATTCTCGATTTTTTCTATATATTGGGAAATTTCCAGATCACTAATTTTTATGCATGATCACCATGTCAAATCATTTCCAATGCATTGTGGCATATTTCAAGTGGATTATTTTAAATTAATACACTATCCATTCCCTCTTGTAATGAAAATAAACACTCAAATTTGTCTTATATTCACATCTATGTGATTCTAATGGGAAAAGTTTGCATGGTTGATGTACTTTTGAAGTTTTAATTTTGATGTCCCATACACATTGAATCTAAATTTTGAGTATTAAATATCTTCCCATCTAAAATGCAAGCCTCTTGAAATCGGTGTAGTTTTCTTAGATGATTATTTTTCCTCGGTTTTGGAGTTATCCATGATCCGAAAAGATATTTTACACGACTATGGTTGAGTTATTATGCATGTATTTATTAACCAATTAGGAAGCTTTAAGAAAGAGGAAGAAGTTATAGAAGAAATATAGCATCCATATGAACATGTACATAACTGAAATGAAGCATAAAACAACAACAAACCATAACACCAATGTGATAAAGGAGTTCGGCAATCTCGCCTACGTCTTTGTGCCTTTGTCTCAGTGGGTGAGGCTTTTTTAATTCTGTTCAAAGCTCAATAAGTACATCATAGCAGTGCCAAAAGGTTACACAACTGATCTGGTCTTGTTCTACCAGATCTCTAGAACCTAATAGAATAAACGACACTCAAATCAGATGATCGTAGCTCCCATAAATGGCCCGCAAAAATGCGCTCCTCAACAGCTTCCCTTCATAAAAATGGCTTTGGCTTGGCGAATCTTCAGCATAAACCTTCTCTAAATGTCCTCCCATGGCCTCAAGAAGGCCTAGTTTATATAGATTTGAAGTTGGTAACCATCTCCCAACTTCCCCCCAATATCTGGCCTCAAAAAGGGCCCAATATCCCCCAAAAAGGGCCAAAAATCTCCAAAATTGTTCCAAAAATCACTAAAAATCCACTATTATAAAGTGACAAACCCATTTTTTCATAAATAAATGGCTAAGTCCCTTTGGCCTATCATGCTCCCCTTAAAACACAGTCACTTGGTGTCATATGGCCAAGAGTCAGCCCCCTAGGGGCTGCGCGTTGGCCCTTATCCCGTGAACTTTGGTCGCATGTGAATCCCAATAAAATCAAGGCTATACCCCTATCCCGTGCTAACAGCTTTGAAGCTCGGGTCATATGTGATGGAAAGTGATACAGCCTGAAACCATGGCTATATGAGCGTGCGCCATATGACAGAGCATGGGGTCTGGACACATGAAACGGTTGCATGGAAGGTTTTTCGTCGAGGACTGGGGCTTAGCTCCAGCCCTAAAATCTGCCACCACACCATTGTGTTAACTTAAATATATTTGCTTCCATATTATGTTAAGAACCAAGCAATGGAAGGACTGGCTAGTTCGACCTCACCAAGACTATGCCCAATGAAGAGGTCTCGGGGTCGAACCCCATAACCCCAAACAAATTTTTCTATGAAACAGACCAATACCTGGGTGCCACATGGCAGCGCACGTCTGGGCCACATGGCACCACCCTATTTTCCTACAATATCTGCCATGTATCCAATGCTAACTGGTCGAGCTATCTGCCTTGTCATCACATCCTTACCCAGTCACTCTCTGCCACGTGTCTCGTATGTCATGCCACGTGTCACTGTATGAACATGTCAGTGTCACCCTTGCAGTGGTGACACGTGTCACTTCCCTATTGGTCCACATGTACCTTCCACGTCATCAGTCTGTATGCCTAGTCATCCTACCACATTAGTTGTATAGACCCTACCACATCTGCACCAACTTTGTTTCCATGTCAGTTGTATGGTCGTATGAACTGTACAGTCAGTTGCCACGTGGCACTGTACGAACTATACAGTCAGCATTGTTTTACCTGTTTGGAAAAATCAACAGATCACCATAACTTGAGCATACGATATCTGTTTGAGCTTGTTCAAGTTGCATTGGGTTCATATCAATGAGGCCTGCGCACACAACCGTTTTGAAGCCATTCTGAGAACTTGTATTTTTAGGCCTTTCTAAGCCCCATCAAGCTCCTAGATCTGATTCTAGATCAATCCAAATATTTTCTTTCTCATCCACTCTTTTCTTTGATCACTTTCAACCAACATGAATTTTTGGCATAGACTTTTTGTATAAAAAACTTAACTTATTTGTTATTTTCATTTTGGTTATTTTCTGTCATCACTTGTAGTTTTAATTTTTAGGCATTGGCTACCATTTTCATATGCTCTATACAATAGGTATTTTAAGTACGAGTCTTCCTTTTACGTTGTAGTTTTCTTCACCCAAGATTTCTCTCCTATACGATAGAAATAGATATTCTTTCACATTGCCTAGAAACACACTTTTGACATTATGGACGACATGGTAATTTAAATCATTTACTGATATCTTTTTCAGAAAATTGCTTGGGAACCCATCTTTTTATTCCCCAATCCAATGATTGACTAAAGACTCGATCTTAGCACTACCAATTAATTAAGTTTTTAATCTCATTTTTATAACTCATGTTTGTTGGTGTATTGATATCATCAAAAGAGGGATGGGATTGAAGTCTTATGGTCTTGTTTGCTTAATTTGATTGACTATGATTTCAGGAACAAGATATTGTGTCCAGAGATCTAAATCTCACAACAATCATGACACTAAATTCATTTGGTAAAAGAAATTTTGAGATAAAGCACATACTTCTCATATCTCATGAAGATGGATTTGATATTTGATTGAATGGACAACTAACGAATACTTGATAATTGAATTGACCTTCACACAGAGTTTTATGACAACCAACTTAGTTTAAGTTTTTTTATCTTGGCATGTTTTTCCTAGTATTAGTTTAATTTTGATCTTCACTTATTTTTAGTTTAATTTCATTTTAATAAGTCATTCATTTAGAGGAATAATTGTTCACGAGCTACCTAAGAATCGATCACATTGTTCTCTTTGTATGCAAGTTGGGAAAATGGCTTGTGCAACCAACAAATCTGAAGTTTTTTCCTTGATTGAAAACAACTTAGGGAAGTGTTGATCTAAACTTGGTTGCTCAGATTCCTTTGCAAAAAAAAAAAAAAATCACCAACTCAATAGCTTATGTGAAATATATTCTCATTCATTTACTCTTATATTTGGAGTCAGTTTAAGGACTATTTTTATGACCTCCATAACTATGATTTTCCTCTTTGTTTTATTATATTGAAGTATTGAGATCTATGTGGTTATTGATTATCTTTTATAGCAAAGAAAAAATGGCGCTTGAGTGAGAAATATGAAATGTAATTTCCATTATTGGAAAATTCAACGTTTTTAAAATTTCAAAGGAATTTCTTATGTCAAGAAATATTAAGAGCATTTGATTTATGAAATATTACATGAAATTGTATTTTTAAAAGTTGTTTTGACTAAGCATATACACTAACCCATTTTGCTAGGTTCCCAAATAACTTTTTTTTTTCGCATTGAATGAAAGAAATTGCATGTGACAATTGGATTGGAGAATTGTGTCGCAAATATTTTATACTAAATCATCAATTCTTGTAATATGGTTTGTTTTTCATTTCATATTGAAAACTCTGGGAATTTGTTTTTGTCAGGCTTGATATCGAATGGTTACTATTTATTGATTGATTATTTCCCTTGGATTATTTTTTGAGTTTTCATTGAAAACACTCTCTTTTTTGCAACAACATATTTATTTCTTTCTGTTGGGTTTTCTTCTTATTTTTCAACCAATTTTCTTTCTTTTTTGAGGACTCACAATTTAGTTTTAGATCCCTTAGTTTAATTTTCTTTTTCACGAATTTGATTTCTGATTTCAGTCATTCTTTCTGCTTGTACATATTAATGCCATCTTTTGATTTGACAGCTAGTATTTCCCCTTAGTCGAATTGGCTCTTTGCCTTCCTTGAGAATTTATCTTTGAATTTTGCTAAGGAGTTGGTCAATTCTGGTCACATACTAAATATTTTTATTGCAAGTCATAAAATGCATGGGCTGCTCTATATAAGTAAACATTCATGAAGTTCTCAGTTGTAGGTATTGATTGTTAATTATGGTGGAACACATGTCCCTGGTGTGTGTATCATGATAATCCATAAGTATAAGAAAGTGTCTATCCACTCTTTTATTTGATCTCCATCCACTTCACATTGATAGAATGGCCAATACTATGATAGTTTTTGGGGAAACCTATGGGTAAAACTAAAATGCATAACATTTACTCAGAAAATTAAAGCAACTCTCGTATCACCTCGCTTGCTTCACCCTATATATATATATATATATATATATATATATATATATATATATATAAGGATGAACATTTTCTGAAATAAAAAAGGAAGTTGAAAGCACTATCAATAGTGTGGGTAGTACAAGTAAACTCGAGGGGGCCATGGACACCTGCTCGAAGTGGGGCTATGCTTGTATGTTACCGAGGAAACTTTGTCGGGGCTATGGACACTTGCTGGCAGCGAAGCAATGCCAAGAAAAAAGAGATGAGAAACACACTTAGGTAGATGGTTTCTTGTTTAAAAAGTGGAAACCCATGGTTGAACCAAAACTAATTTGAAGTGTGCAGCCAATAAAATAATTTTAACCCATTATTTGGCTCTTTGAAAAGGGTGTGTTAGATTACAAGTACTAGAAATAGTGGGTTATATATTTTAAAATTTTGGTGTCATTATGGTACCCATAACTATTGGAAAATACTTTGTAGTGTGTTGAACTCATCTTTAAAACTCATATCTGAAGTATAGGCCCTAGAATTCTATTGATGGAGAAAATTGGTTCATCCAGTGTGTCGCCATTTATTGTGGCCATAACATCCCCCCTTTTTATTTTTTATTTTACAAGCGAAAGGAAAGGGGTCCCCTACTAAAATTTCAATCCTATTTCCTAATCCTTTACTGCTTGAGCCTAATGCTATGTCTTTGCCTACTTTGAGGGAGTTTGAGGTTTTATATTGTTGGATGATTGTTTTTTATTGGTGTTGATTATTCCTTTCGATCTAATGATTTCAAATGCATTCATGATGCTTATTGACCTGTGATGTTGTTTTGGCATTTGTTTCAAACTATTCATTGATTCTAAAGTGTTTGATGGAACTATGTGGCTGCAAGGTCTAATGTTCTATTGCATGTCCTGGATGAGGTTGTGCCTAATTATTTTTTGATTGATTAATTCAAATTCTTCATCCTATTTTTGATATATTATGCTTCATGACTTCATACTTATGCTATTGTATATTGATTCTACTCTTCTTCGTTGAACTAGCCTATGTAGTATTAAAGCACTCATCTATAGTCACCATATTATTGTTCAATAAACCTAACACTCTCTTATAATTTGGTTTAAAGGTAGGGAATATATTGTTTATTGTATTGGCTAGTATTCTTTTGATTGCATGGTTGATCTCATTCTTTTGTTTTGGAGGAGCAAGTTTAAAGAGACACTTTATTCGCATGACCGGTCCAGCCTTAAGAGGCCCGTGGGTGGAATATATTGATCATTTTCTAGAACCTTAAATTTGATCCTCACCAAGCTTCCCCTTTTCTTGTTTTCCTAAGGTATTGAGATTCCAAGGCTATTGTATCAACCTTTCCTACATACATTTCCCCAATCCTTTTCGGATTGATCCCTACCATATTCTTCTTTTGTCCTTCCCTCTCTCTTGAAAACTAGGCCCAAGGACTATTGGATTTCTCCTTCTTTTTCTCTATTATTTTCTCTAACCAAATCTCATAGTTGGATTCTTCTTGTCAAGATCTTTCCAATGACTATAGTCATTCTTAAATTGGAGTTTCGGATTGAAAGTTATGGCCTCCTAAAGTTTTCTAAGCCAAATCTCACATTTTATTCCCACGTCACATCCGCGCAGCTCACACTCTCTTTTGTCAACTGAAGTGGCGCTAAAATTGATGTGGCGCCCACCACCTATCCTCATCATCGTCGAGATTTGTCCTAACTATTCTTCCTAGCCTTTCGATCACATACTCCGACAATCATGTCGAAGCTTCATCATCCTTGGCATTCACACTCTTCATTGTCATAGTCCTTCTCCATCGAAGTATATCTACTCCTAATATCACAACTCACTATGACGTCCATCCCCCAGTGAATGGTTGGGATTTCATATAACTAATTAATCGATTGACTACCTTCATTCGTTCTTGGATTTGATGACCTTATGACTACAATACCCACAATACAAAGATTTATTTATGATTCTCAGTTAGTGAATTTTCCTTCGTTGCCTCAAATCAAATCCTTGTATTCTTCTTTCACATAGAAATGTTGTTCACAAATGAATTCTTTGGTCAATTACACATTCTCTTTTGAAGCTAAGCCCCTTTTCCTTCCAAGAAACCAACTTCAAGAATTCGTATCTGGAGCTACGAGAAATGAAATCATGCACAGGAGATCTCGATGGAAAGCTAAAAGAGTGAAGAACAAGTTGAGATATGAATTGTTAGCAGATTCAAATTAGAAATGGATAGTGTTGGAAGTAGGCCCATTTTGGGGAAAAGGCTAGTTTTGGAAAGAAAGCACGAAGTGGGAGAAAGACAGCTAGCAGGAAAAGCAAGGCGTACAAGGTAAAGCCACATGCAAAGGAGGAAAGAAAGAAAGACACGCATGAAAGAAGACTTAACCATGCTAGGGTTAGGGTTTTGGTAAGATATTGTAATGGTTGATAAGACAAGAATAAGTATAAATAAGTACCTAGGAGGTCTAGGCAGGGTGTGTGTGTTTTTGTAGAGGTCAAGCATGAAAGGGAAGATTGTTTTGTGTAGTTGGATAAGATATTGTAAGAACTGTAACTTCTTGTAAGTTGTTGAGATAGAGGAGATTCAAGCAACTAGATCCCGAGGGTTAGATAGTGGGTTGGGGAGCCTGGTGAGATCTAGTCATCCTTACAAGGATCGAGGAGCATGTGATGATTGTAAGACCAGATATTGTAGTGTGTGCGACGTGATATATTGTAGAAACATAATAAAAGAGCTTGAGAGACAAACCTTTATGGACATATCCCATGAGGGGGTGAACCACGGTAGATCATGTGTTGTGTGACTTGTTTATTGTTTATGTCTTTTCTGTCAATGGTAAACTCTTAGATAAATGTCGTGATGAAGTAGTTAGATATTTTGATTTACACACATGGATGAGATCGTAAATAAATGAAGATCACAAAGTACAATCCCAGATCCCCACTCATTCCCAGACTGCAAGCACTTGAGCATTGCGTTACCCATAAAACTATCTCGGGTGAAACTGCATAGTGCACTCTGTGTGTTGTGTTTCCTTCTGGTTTACCAGAAGGGCCGATAGTTTTAGAGGGATTTTTTAGAAGCTTGTTCAGATATGAACCCGGGTCATCCTAAGAAGTAGAAAGAGGATAAGAACAACCAACAAATGGTTCCATTATCAATTGGAACAGAATGAGATTAAGTAAATGAGATATGTTGAAGAATCGTTAAAAGAATGTCTGATCTATTGAAGAAAGTGTTAAAAGAATGAAAATATAGAAGGGAATGCTTAGGCCATGGAATCCAATGAAGGCAGAGATTGAAAGTTGGTTGAAGACAAAGGAGCTAGAGTTTGTGCAGAAAGACAACACAAACCCTAAAATAACACCGTGAAAATATCTATACAAGTACGTATTTAGCGACTTGCATGAAGTATTTTTTTGTGATTTCCCACATGTGTTGCAAGAGTGGATATTGAGGTTGAAAGAAAACCATGTGACAAATTGGATCATATAGTTATAGTGGAATCCTCTGGAGATCACGCAGTTACAACAATTTGATAACAAATTCATGCATGCAATAGATTTTTGGTTAGACAATATTGTTGCAGGACTTATCACAGAATTTGTAGTAGACAATGTGGAGTCTTACAACGCAATAGAGAAAGAGTTTCTAAGAGGACCACAAGGAAGGTATATTTGATCGTTGTATACTTCCATAAATATATTACTGTATAACAAAGTTGTAATGACTATAGAGTCAGACAGTTAAACTTCCATGTGTGCATGGGGAAAGGGGGAAGCAATGACAAGAGCTAGATGAATGGAGGAAGAAATGGATAAAGGAAAGAAGGAGGAGGCCTTGGACCCAATAATGATGGAGGAAGATCAGATCAAGAAGATAATGGAAACAGTTGGAAAAATGCACAGTGGAGTACCCTACCAATATAATATGAACAATAAGAAGAGAGACATAACAGAGAGAGATGGATTTACAAGTGATGAAGAAGAGGTAGAGGATCTTCGGGCTATGGAACATATTGAGGAAATCATGCACATAACATATGAGAGGAAGACGAGAGGCCCAAGGGAAGGAATAGAAGGAAGAAATCATATCCATGTCAGTGTAAGTGTGGAACCCATAAACCCATGTGCGAATAATACACCAAAAAGAACACCACCGTTTAGACAACCAAATTTTAGTGGAAGAAATACAAAATGAAGTGCATCTACACAAGGAGTAGCAATTGGATGGACCTATTTCATGCAGCAGTAGTCAAGTATTTACACCGTGCGGAGGTCATAGTTCATCACTGTTCAATATGGCAGGACATGATCCTACCATTAGGTTACCAGAATTCAAGGGAGAGGCATCAGAGGATCCTGAAAATTACTTGTTTATCTGTGAGAAGATTTGGGAAGAAAAGCAGATCACAGATGAGGATACAAAACTTGCGCAGTTAGCTATCACGTTAAGAGATCGCGCACTAGATTGGTACATGATCTTAGATGCCAATAGTCCACCAGGGACAATAAGGATGATTGTAGATGTTAAGAAGCTACTGATAAATGAATTTCAGAAGCCTAACTTAGAGTATCAATACATGAACAAGATGATTGAAATTCGACAGAAACCAAGTGAATCTGTTTGGGAGATCGATAAGAGGTTCAAACGGTTGAATGGTAAATTGAAATATGTCATGACTGACATGCAGCATCGACATATCTTTGTGAACTCACTATTACCACATCTGAAATACCCTTTGAGGCAGCAGAAGTTTCAAACTTGGGAAAAGGATCTACAAGAATCCCTACAACTGGAAGAGAGCCAGTATCAAAAGACAGATCCAATAATAGAGGAGTTGAAGCAGGATATGAAGAACCTCACATTTAAACTAAACTAGAATAAGAGCAAAGAGAAAAGAGAAGTTGTTTGGTGTACCACATGCAGAACAAAAGGACACCACAAGAATGAGTGCACAACATTCGTGAAGTACATGGAAATAGGGCTACCAAACACTTTGCTGACAAGAGGACCATGGTGCGAGATATCTAAAACACATGGACATGATCCATAAAATTTTCCAATGATGCAGAAGTATCAGACAATACCCAAGAGTTCATATTGCAACTTTTTCAAGTCAGTGGGTCATGATGACAAATACTATAGAAAAATGGATTTGAATGAGGGAGAGAACGTCGGATACCTATAAGGTGCAGGAAGAAATGATGACAGTACAAGAGACGCCTCAGTTCAACCAAGTACCACCACCATACAACACTGCACAACAATTGTATAACATTGTGCAACCTTAGTACAATAATGCACAACCACAGTATAACCCCACGCAGTATAATCAGATGCCTCAGTAAAATTCACTCGAGGAGATCGAACTGGATATAGAGGTGGAGGATGAGATATAGGAGGATTTGGAAGAGACAGACGTCCAGTAGTATTCCATAACTTCCAATAGCCAGGACACTACACAAGGGAATGTCCACTTCCACCTGCGACATGCATGTATTGTTTTCAACAGATCATGATACAGAGGATTGTCCAACATTATTAGGAAAAATTCAGGAAAAGAGAAATCAAAACAATCATAATGTTCGGTGGATTTATGCAGAAGAGAGGGATGATGGAAGAAATATGAACATATTTGTGTGCAGAGGAGCCAAGACAGGAGTTGATGCAGTACGACGAGATCCAACACAACACCAATGGGTGAAGAAGAATATTGAACCTCAGAAACAGTTTGATGCGGAGAAAGAAAAAGAAATATTCAAGGAAGCAAGGCAGGAGTTCCTCAAGCAATATGTTGCATCTACATTAACCATACGGCATGCTCAGAATGTACCAATGTACAAGATGCCCCTATCAATGGATCACACTAGTGAAGTACAACTTATAGCGCAAGTAAGTACTATCAAGACGTTTTTACAATCATGTGTTAAACTACTAAATGATCCATAATCTATTAAAGTTTTGCAAAATATATTAGAAAGATGTGACACATAAGTAGAGGGGAAGTTAGAACAAAAAATAGTCAATCACCTCCATATAAGAAGGGGGACAAGTAGAGAATTTAGATTGAATGCCAATATCAGATATTTCAACATGGGAGACGTTATATTGGACATAGGATCTGAAGAAAATGACTTACCAAAGAAGAAATGGAAATGCATGGGAGAGCCAACGTTAGGATACTCACCAGTTCAACTAAAGTTAGCAAACCAGGATAAATTTCTACCAATAGGGAGGTTGAAAGGAGTGACAGTAGATTTGGATGGAGTGCGCACTAAGGCATACTTCGAAGTCATTGAAATAGTAGATCGCACAACATCATATCCAACATTTCTTGGGATGAATTGGGAATTTGATAACCAAGACATAGTCAACTTGAAGACAAGGAAGATTACATTTGAGTCAGGGGAATATTGGATCATTTCACCCTTGGACCCATCCGAAGACGAAATATGTGGAACTGACCTGTCTGTATTTAGAAGAAATCAACGAGCTATTTAGAACAATCACACACACAAAAGATTAAATTAATCTAACTGCATATGGGGTACTCAGCTGGAGAAGTATCACCTGATGTGCTTCTGATTCAGATATAGGACTGGAGAATTGGCAATAGTGCCTACATGAGGTATCTACAAGAAGGTGTCCAAGAATAGACCGCACAGTGAGATGGGTGGGTACAGAAATCAGAGAACTTCCCAGTTTTCATGGAATAAACAATTTAGAAGAGTTTCTGACGAAATATGAGGAGGAAGTATTAGATAATCAAAGGCTCTTAGCCCTAGATATTGCACTTAAGGATACACCTGCAATATGGTGGGGTGCACATAAGGAAAACATACAAGACTGGTATAAATGCAAAAGATTATTGCGCATCATATTTGACGCAGAGCAGAAGAGAAATGAAATACATAGGTGTGTTGGACAAGGAACACCAGCAGAACACTTGGAAAAGTGAAGAACACTATGGAATATGAAACCACTAGAAGAATGGTCGCATTACTTCATTCACACCCTGGAAGGAATCCCAACAAAATGGTATGTAGACCAAGAACTACGTAGAGGCACTGCAGAATGGACAACATTACAGTAGAATTTTATAGTCACTTTCTCATTTGAACATGAGAACCCCAACATTGATTCAGCACTCAAACAAATCATAGGCGTGATACTTATTGAGGAACCATAGGTTGAACTTATGAAAGAGTATCAACAACATAATAGACATACAGTTAAGGAACTATTTTCATGCTACCATGTGCAAGAAGAAGCACTAGATGAAAATGATCCACACAACATTCATGCTATAGAAGTTGAAATTGAAAGAGAAGTAGAAGGTCCATCCTTGGAATCAGAAGTGTTTGTTTCACCAATCAAGGTGAAGAAAGTTAACATTGGGACAATTGATAATCCCAAAATGGCCAACATTGGAGACTACTAGGATGAACAAACAATGGAGAGCATAACATAGTTACTGCACGAGTACAGTGACATGTTCGCAATGACCTTCGCCGAAATGAAAGGTATAGCTAGAGAGATAGGTGAGATGAAGATACCTCTCAAACCTAAGGCAAGACAAATCAGATAAAGACCCTACAAACTAAATCCGGTATACAATCATAAAGTAAGAGCAGAAATCGACAAGATGTTAGAAGCAGGGATCATAGAACCAATAGAAGAATCAGAATGGATAATCCCTATGGTAGTTCAGGAGAAGAAGAAAGGAGGCATAAGGATATGTGTAGACATGAGGAAGTTGAATGATGCTTGCCTACATGACCATTTTCCTACCCCTTTTACTGATGAATTCCTAGAGAATGTGGGAGGTCAGGAAGCATATTCATTCACAGATGGATTCTAAGGCTACCACCAAATAAAAATATCTCCAGAAGATAGGTATAAGACTACCTTTGCCATGGAATGGGGATCCTATCAATACACAGTCATGCCTTTTGGAATGAAGAATGCACCAACAATATTCTCAAGAGTAGTCATAGTTGCATTCAAAGAATTCACCCATTAGTTTTTAGAAGTGTACCTGTATGATTGGATAGTATACAATCTGTTAAAAGACCATGTAGAAGTGTTAAGGCTAATGTTGAAAAGATGCAGGAAATGCCAGATATCCCTGAACATTAATAAATTCATATCTGGGACACCTTTTGGAATTTTATTGGGTCATATAGTATGCAAACATGGTCTAATAGTGGATCCTGCAAATATTGCAGTAATTGTGAATTTTCTGCGACCAAAATCAGTGCGACAATTGAGAGCCACATTGGGACATACACACTATTACAGAAAATTTATAAAAGAGTATGCGTAGATCACTATGCCGATGGAGAAAATTCTCAAGAAAGATATCATATTTCAGTGGAATGAGAACTGTCAACGAGGTTTGGACACTCTAAAAGAAAAAATGGTCACAACACCTATTCTAGTATTCCTAGATTGGGAAAATACATTCCATGTGCATGTAGATGCATCAGCCATAGCCCTTGGAGTTATTCTAGCCCAACCCAAAGTAGGGGCGTTAGACCATCCCATAGCATTTTCTAGAAGAAAATTGTCAGAATCATAACATAACTATAATACTACAAAAAGAGAAGGTCTGACAATCATATATGCACTGCATAAGTTTAGGCACTATATACTTGGCAAACATTTTAAGATGTTCACATACCATTTTTCCCTCAAGTACCTAGTCAATAAACCAGTGTTGGGGGGGAGAATCTATAGATGGTTATTGTTATTTCAGGAATTTGATTTTGAAGTGATAGTCAAACTAGGGAAGTTGAATGCAGGACCTGATCACCTATCAAGGGTCACCAATGGAGAGGAGCCTACAAATTTAGAGTATAACTTCCTAGATGCGCATTTATTTTCAGTACAAATAGTTGATGAATATTTTGTTGAAATCATTGAACACTTGAGTACAAGGATTGCACCATAGGAGTTTAACACCGTGCATAAGAAAAATTTGGTTGTCAAAGCTACAAACTATCAATTGATTGCAGGACACTTATACAAAATGGGCGCAGACAACATTTTGAGAAGATGTGTATTAGAGCATGAAATTCCTGGAGTTTTAGCAGAATCCCATGAAGGAATAGTTGGAGGACATTATGCAGGAAAAGATATCGTGCAGAAGGTCTTGCACGCAGGCCTATGGTGTCCAACAATTCATAGAGATGCTAAGGACTATTTCTAGAGATGTGATGTCTGTCAGAGGGTTGGTAAACCGAACAAAAGGGATGAGATGCCCCTAAGACCACAAGTAACCTTGAAGGTATTTGAAAAATGGGCTATAAATTTTGTTGGACCAATTAATCCACCAACAAGAAGGTCAAGAGCTAGATACATCATTACTACGACAAAATACTTAACAAGGTCGGCAGAAGCAACACCAGTAAAGGATTGCAGTGCAGAGACAACAACACACTTATTGTTTGAGAAAGTGATCACTAAATTTGGATGTCCATGGATTTTTATGGGTGACCAAGGTACTCATTTCATCAAGAACACTATCAAGACTATGACCGAGGAGTTTGAAGTCTACCATCAGAAGAGTACACCATACAACCCTTAAGAAAATGGAACAGTAGAAGCCTTCAACAAGATCTTGGAGAATGCCTTGACAAAGATCTGCAATGTTAGCAGGGATGATTGTGATTTGAAAATACCAACAGTACTATGGGCATATAGAACTACATGTAAAATGTTGACATGCCAAACACCATTGAGGATGGTGTATGGATAGGAAACAATAGTACCATTTGGAATTTCTACTACATAGTCTGCACGTCGCAGCCATTTTTAACATGATAGAATGGGGCGCAGTAGAAGAAAGGGTAAGTCATCTCATGCAGATGGAAGAGGATAGGATCCTGGTAGGATTTCACCAGGAAGTACAGAAAGCCAGAGATAGCTTGGCACAACAGACATATCAAGAAGAAAATTTTCAAGGAAGGAGACTTAGTCTTGCTATATGACAACAAATACTTTCAACATCCGGGTAAATTTAGAATGCATTGGCTAGGGCCATATGAAGCCCAACATGTCACATATGAAGGATCTGTGCGACTAAAGGATCTAGCAAGAATTGAATTAAATGGAATGATCAATGGGAGTCGACTAAAGTTGTATAGGGACATTCGACCTCACCAAGTATAAATAGGGACAACGCAGTAAGACAAGTATGTATATAGTGTACCATAGTAGATACTAGACAGAAAATGACAAAACCAAACAAAAAGAGAAAAAGGAAGAAAAAAAAGTACAAAAATGCAAACCACAAAAAATACAAAAAAAGTTGTGCGCAGGAGTTACCGTGCCAGATATCAGAATACATCGCATAGTAAAAAATAAAGTTGGCACAAATGTACACAAAAAGTGAAAAATGACCAGAAAAGGTCTATAAAGGGAGGAAAGTGCACAATTATTCAACACTTAGTGAATTTTAAGATCGGAGCGATTAGAAGAAACAATGCCCTAATTTCGAAATCATCACCGTAGCCAGCCAAGCTTACGAAAGTCACGCAGGATGGATCCCTTGAAGCCGGGGTCGTTGGTCCAGTTTATCCGGGTCACCCGACAAGGTTAGAGGCGCAAGGAAAGGATACAAGTCATGACCATAGTCAAGCTCGAGGATGTGACCACCTCGGAGCCAGAGTCTAGTATCCTAATGCAGGTTGAGGAAGAGCTCCCTACAACGCAGCGAGGAGAGGTAGGGTAGAGCTTCAGGGTCGGGAACGAGGTTTCAAATCCTAACCCCGAGGACCTTGCAAGACTGACTGACACGAAGGAACCAAGACCATCCCAATCACGAGAAGAAGTCTTGGTTGAGGACATAACAGACCAACCAAACTCACCTAGGGATAAGGAGGGCGCAAAATCCGTCGAGGCAGGCACAACCACGACAAGGCAGAAAAGAAAAACCCTCAAAAGTTTAGAAATTTCTTTACCCTTCATTCCAGATGCAGTCCCCATGGTCGAGGACATGTTATTTAGTTGACAAAATTCCCATATTTGGTCGAGGAATGTTATTTGGTCAACATAGGGGAGATTCGACCCCTAGGGAGGCCAGTATTAGAGCCCGCGCACTAGATTACAGGGCTATACAACTCTGACATCATGAACTTGCTTGACATTCCACACTTCGGGTGAGGCAAAAATGTAAGCCTATGCATCAAATAATTAATGGCCCGGGTCCATGGGGACATCTTGTGGATGAACAAGCCCGTACAAATAGATGTGACACTCATTTCCAAGATTACAGGATTTCCCATAGCCGGTGCATAGCCAGAAGAGTTTTTGGAAAATAAGACACGCAAGAAGGAACTGGCAAAGCAGGTAAAGGCACAGTTCGGCATGATGTAGGGGAGTAGAGGCCTCATTATAAAATAAATCAATGATGACGCGACGAGGTTCGCCAACAAATTGATATGTGGAAGATTCTAAAGAAGTGTCATCAAGAGGAAGCCCCTATAGGTGTAATCGCAGTAGTAGTGCAATGCGCAAAAGGAATGATGTTCAGTTGGGTACAATACTTACTGAACCAATTCCTACTGGACTGTCGTGATGCGTAGGATAATGGAACTAAGTTCCATTACTCTTGGTTGATGATATTGGTCGCTCTTGCAGGGTGGTAGGAGCCCAAATACACCACCTTCATCACCAGGACGGGGAAGTGCTACACAACCAAGTACGGGTCCCTCTGGTAGGCAAAGGACAACAAAGCATAGCAGGAAAACAATGCAGTGTTTTCCATGCTGCTAGAATAAATTCAGCAGTGCACTGCTAACACATGGTACATCCTGAGGGAGGTTTCGCTGGAAACAGAGAGGATTGTGAAGTTCAAGGCATCCTAACACCATACATGGATCCAAGCTGCGAGGGATCCCAAGTGAGCATGGCTAAAATTGTAGTACTGCGTGACCAGGGAGGAAGTGGAGTGGATCATCAAAGATTGTCCTGCGCAATGGCAGCAACCAATAACAAAACCCACCACCAGGATAGGTACGACGCAGTCTGATAAGCCTAAAGACACAACTGAGTCACACTTGTCAGCACGAATAGGGAGTCATGTTGATAATACCTGAAGAACAATAGCACGGGAAGTGCCAAGTGGGAGAGCAATCCCAAAAAGACCAAGGATAATGCTCATAGCAGCACGAATAGGTAGCCAACCACAGGCTGAGACGAAGAATCCAACACAGGGTCAGCAGGAAACAGGCCCAGGCACAACCAGTGGGGCACGACCCTCACAATCAGCAAAGGAGGACGCACAAGGAACATATGCACGTGGAAAAAAGAAATATGACACAGAGGACCCAAACATCACCCTCACTTGGGATGATGCAGAGCTTGTCACGAACAAGGTCAAAGACAGGAGTGAAGAATCGATCAAAACAACTAAGGCACAGAGAGAGCAGATCATGACCAAATTTATAGAATCCCATGCGAACATACAACAACTATCGGACCACACAGAATCTCAAGCCACCACGCAGCAGCAAAAGGAAGTATCAAGACCACCTACGCAGAAGCAGGATGAAGAGATGGTACAATTGGTCGTCTGGAGAAGTGACACATTTACCGTCACGTGCGAAATGATCAAGCTCGATCCTGAAACAACGCAAACACCACTACAGGATGTCTAAGAGTTGGACATACTAATGGCACAAATACCCATGAAGGCTCTATGCGTGCTACAAGCAAGTGTCATGCAGGTAGTGCAGTCAAGGGCCTGCATAGATCCCACCAACCTAGAGGTGAGTAGAGGAGTCACAGAAAATGGTACAAATTACATGCGACTAGAAGACTGCAGAGAAAGAAGAATAGAAATATCGTGCAGACAGGATCGAGCAGGGAGTGACTGTAACCTATGACAGAATCCCAAACAATGCACAAATAACAGATCCCAATACAGTGTAGAATATTTATCACATTGTGCAAACAATTGATCAATACTGGCAGGAGATCGAAAACCTCAAGTAAAAACTCATTCCTACGAATCCCCGGGAGGTGAAAGAACAAAGGAGACAAGAAGTTGTAGGAAAAATGGATGAAACTGAAAGACAAGTCGGCGTAGTTGTGGAATTGTTTGACAGGGAAGCGCATCTATGGAAATCATTAGAGGAAAATGAACATGTCCAGCAGTGGGACCAGAAAGAAGGAAAGATAAGCGCATCCATCAAATACCTCAAGAAGAGGCAAAAAACAATGAGTATCATCGAGTGTCTCAAAGGATTACAAGACATGAAGAAGTTGCAACTAGAGCTAATAGTTGTGCAAACACAAAAGTAGGAATGACAGACCTAGATGGAACCTCTCCAAGAGCTAGTCGCGGAGATTATCGCGCAGTCGGAGGAGGAAAACAAGAACATGTTGCAAGCACAAGAAAAGTGCACAGAAATGATCCAAGATGAGATCACAATGCAAGAATTAGAAGAGCTCACAGAAAAGGCCACGCAGGTCCAAACATGAGGAAGGGAACTTGCAGACAAGTTCCACATTCTAGCAGAGGTTATCGAGGGAGCACGCAAAGCCTAGGTGGATCGGAATGAGCCACATGCCAGCGTTGGGGGCTTGTTGGGCGCAGGCCCATTTTGGGGAAAAGGTTAGTTTTTGGAAAGAAAAGAACGAAGTGGGAGAAAGAGAGCTAGCAGGAAAATAAGCACATATAAGCTAAAGCCACATGCAAAGGAGGAAAGCATGGAAGGCACACATGCAAGAAGACTTAAGCATGCTAGGGTTAGGATTTTGGTAAGATATTGTAATGGATGATAAGCCAAGAATAAGTATAAATAAGTACCTATGAGGTCTAGGAAAGGGTGTGTGTGTTTTTGTGGAGGTCGAGCATGAAAAGGAATATTTTTTTGTGTATTTGGACAAGAGATTGTAAGAACTGTAACTTCTTGTGTGGAGGTCGAGCATGAAAGGGAATATTTTTTTGTGTAGTTGGAAAAGAGATTGTAAGAACTGTAACTTCTTGTAAGATGTTGAGCTAGAGGAGAGTCAAGCAACTCGATCTCGAGGGTTAGATCGTAGGATGGGGAGCCTGGTGCAATCTAGTCAACCTTACATGGATCGAGGAGCCTGTGGTGATTGTAAGACCAAAGACTGTAGTGTGTGCGGTGTGATATATTGCAGAAACATAATAAAAGAGCTTGAAAGTCAAACCTTTGTGGATGTATCCCAGGAGGGGGTGAACCATGGTAGATCGTGTATTATGTGATTGTTTATTGTTTATGTCTTTTCTGTCAATGATAAACTCTTAGATAAATCTCTTGATGAAGTAGTTAGATCTATTGATTTACATGCATGGATAAAGAAAAACAGTATATTAAATCTAGATGGATGTGATAGTAAATAAATGAATATCACAAAGTACAATCCCATATCCCCACTCATTCCTAGACTGCAAGCACTTAAGCATTGCAGTCACCCATAGAACTATCTCGGGTGAGACTGGGCAGTACACGTTATGTGTTGTGTTTCCTTATGGTTTACCAAGAGATCCAGTATTTGTAGAGGGATTTGTTGGAAGCTTGTTCAGATCTGAACCTGGGTCAGCCTAAGAAGTAGAAAGAGGATAAGACCAACCAACAACTGGAAAATGAAAAAAAATGATGGACCCTGATTGGGATGAAAAACCGGCTATGCTGACTTCAAATCGTCATATCTTGAGTTGTAATCAACGAAATTGAGCCATCAATAGCTCAAAAAAAAGATAAGACAGAGGAGAATAAACAACAATGATCACTTTTTGTAGGTGGAATCTAGAAACGCCCAGAAACTTTTGAAAAATAAAAGATACTGCAAATAGACAGAGGCAATGAGTGTTTTTAAATATACATCATTTGTAAATTTTCTGAGGACGAAAATAATAACTCATGAGTATGTTCATTTTCTCTATGTAACACTTACATGTGTCCATTTTTGAAATGAGAGAAAAGAAACGGAAGGAAACTGAAACGAATAGTGATGAGAACTGAAGAGTCTCTCTCTCTTGTCTTATAAAAGAGAACTCATGGCATAGAGAAATGAGTTTTTCCCTTTGTAACAAAATATGGTACTTTTACTTCTGAGTAATAAAGAGAAGGAGAAATTTTGAAGTCATAATTATGTGCAAGTGCTTGTGGGACTATTCTACACTTGTATTTGTTTTTTAAGTTTTCTGGGTATTGATCATATGAATTATTTATGTGCTTCATATCTATAATCCTTTATTGTTGTGATTTATCATGGGTGCAAGAATGATGTTAAAGATTTCATTTTCAACTATTTGAGATGATTTCTGCAACATTATTGTGCTAACATGTATGGGTTGTCATGAACTATTTTTTTTGTCTAGATATTACCTTTCACTGTACTCATCTATTAGATTTTCTCCCGAGATAGGTTAGAATTAGTTAGTTTTTAGTTAGATTAGCCTTAGAATTAGTTAGAACTCTTTGGGGGACAACTCAATGTCTTTCCCCTTTTTATTCTTTTAATTTTGAGCAGCAACGAGGCCCATAAACTCGTCGGGAACACTACCCCAAACGAGAGTAGGTCTGATTGGGACCTTCCATTAGGTGTTTTCCCTCATATGATTGAACGAGTCATTTTGTCTTGTCAATAGGTCCATTACTTCCTTCTTCTGGCTACTCTCCAGAGCCTTCTCCATTTCTCATATCTTCCTTAGTGCTTCTCCCAACTCCCCCATGCGCGCAGAGTGATATAATTGTTTGATTCCATGGTCATCACATTTTTATCGTATAATAAGATCTTGATAGACGTGTAAAGAGACCTAATGTACCTCCCTCTAGGTCCCCTCAAGAAACCTTGCTCTACAACAGTATATGAATTCATTGTATCTATGAAAAATTCAGTGATAAACCCCACATTAATGATGTCTAACCAGAAATCCATTGTGTGTGTGAATTTGTTATTAACCCTTTCCAACTGCGCAATATTTTCATCAGTCCACTCTACTGGCCTTATCCGATTAGTCAGGTGGGTATATTTCAACCTCAATATCCACTCCTGTAATAATTCTGGAAAATAACATAAATATACTTCATGTATATCAGTAAACACATACCTCTGCAGGTATTGACGTGATGTATACCTGGAACCCTTATTATCTTTCTGCGCGAACTCTAACTTCTTTGTCTCCAACCATCTTTCAATATCTTGCTTTGTAGGATTCCATGGCCTGAACATCTCTTTCTACCACTGCATCTTCTTCACCAAACCCCTTCATGTCTCTCCTTTTGAGTTCATCCTAAAAATCAAACCATTTGTTGTACGTATGGGATGAACAAGGTTCTACCTTAGTTCTCCAACAAACCATTTTCACCATCGGCCCTTCTAGTAAACTAGAAGGCTACACTACGCACAGAGTGCACATCGCACTCTCACCTGAGATGGTTTATGGGTGACTGTAGAACGTAGGTGTCTGTAGTCATGGAAGGAATTAAGGTTTGTTCTTCTTACTTCTATTTCTACTCAACCATGCATTCTATCATATTATTCATCAGATCATTATATTATGCATTCATAGTATCCATTCTACATACATATTTCTAGTGCATGCTGTAATTTAAACCATTCATTCATCTAACCATTTAACCACAATTGCAGAAATAACAGATGCATTCAGAGACAATAGCAACACAAAGTTTTTATCATGGTTCACCCCTCCCTGGGGCTACGTCCATAAAGATCTTATTTTTATTTCTTCTTCTTCATCAAAATGGCGTTGTGTGCATTACATCGTAGAATAGTAGAGAGTATTGAGGTAGACCAGCGTCGCACCAAGCTCCACAGGTTGCGACCCGACCCTTAGTTACATCAACTCCATCCGAACTCTGCGGCTCTCACCAAAATATAGACTCAGAACTCAAAAAGGACTCCAAAAGATACTAAATATCTGATCATAGAGATACCATACCAAAAGACATCTCAATATACCTTATGCCTCTTCTATTTATACTACAAAACTGGATTAGAAACCCTTACAATATGACTCCAAAACTCTAACCCTAATATGGCTAGGTTTGTCCACATGTGCGTTGGATTTTCGCAAATATTGTCGTGTGTTGCTTCCTTCACCTTTTGTCGCACGGGTCTTCCTTCTTTTTTGGCGCACGTTGTTCACTTTGGCCCACTCTACCTCACTTGTTGCGCTTACTCCCAAAAATGCATGCTCCAACACTCATTTTGGAGTACTCTTGGAGCCATTGTTTTGTTAGGGTTTAACAAAACCCTTACATCATTGTAGTTTGTTTTCGGTGGTGCAATATACACCCTAGCTAGACAAGGGAGGGATCCATCCAGGATTCCATTGGAGATCAATTTGGGGTTTGTACTCAATTGAAGGCGTATCGACTAGCATAGGGAATTACAGAGCTTTACATGAGAGGCCGATTGTAGATCTCGCAATTACCAAAATGGTTTCAGCAAGTCATATCTGGAGACATCCTCGTTGGTTGAAGACAAGTGTCCCACGAGGCCCCGCTAGACACACATCCTTGTCTCGCGAGGACCTATGTAAGGGGTTTGGCGGTCGCAATAGTCCATTCAAGTCAGATCCGTAGGGTTGGATGATTATTTGTAGAGCGACAACACTGAAGCATGAGTCTAGAAGAGCCTTGGAGCAGTTGGCATCATTGGCATCATTCCAAGTTTTATTTCTGAGTTTTTTTTTGTTAGTGGACATTGCAATTGCCTTGCAACCATTAGATTTGTGCATTTAGGAGTATTTTGCAGTTGTTATTACAACCATTAGTGATATTTATGATTTGGGGGTTTCAAACCATAATAAGATGTCATTGTTATCTTCTCCATTTTCTATGTAATAGATGCATGCAATATATTTGACAATATTCTTATCCTGAAAACATATGCAAATTGTTTGTAAGAAGTTAGCAGTAGCCATAGTACAAGTATTTGTCAAATTTACACAAAGATAAACTACAGTTTTTGGACAATAAAAATAATATTCTACCCTAGCCTAGTTGGGGACATTACAGGGATAGAATAACCTATGAGGCAAGAAACAAATATCCTCATGGGACGTCAATCAACTATGGAATTTCCTAAGCTTAAAGGGGGGATTACAACTCACAATTGATAGTTATGCTCTATTTTTGTATTCTTCTTTGTAATCAATTTGTAAGAATCTATCCGTGTACTCAAGAATTTGACACGAAAAGCACCTACAATAAAGTTCTCCTTCTCTCCCCCAAGTTTTTTGAAGGGAGGAAAGCACTGCAAGACATTCAATCAATAATATTTGAATGCTTATTGTTAGCTATGCTACAACTTTTTTAATATAATATTTCCTAGTTTAGATTTATTTTTTTAAATCATACTATAATCAAAATGCCATGAATATGCTAATTGGACCATGGTATGAAATTTCTTATCTAACAATAAGAAAAAACCATGAAAAGTAGATGCCAACACTATAAAAGCACAAAAAATAGTTGCCAACATAACACAACTAATACTTGCAATTGACAAGATCAATAACATAATAAGACACAAAAAAAACAACACAATAGGATTCCTCACATGCATAAGGACTTAAAATAAGACACAAAAAAGATGCAGATGGACACTATAAAGGACATTGTTGGACCAAAAAACTGGCACAAGGACACAATTGCATGTAGAATAGGATACAATTGAATGCAAAAAATGGCACTAATAATGAAAAGAGAAACATTGTATTTCCAAAATGGGATGCAATGTTGATACCAAGAGATTAAATATTCATGCAAATAATTCATTAAAAGAGACACAAACCTCTAGCATTTATTTTGCATCATAAATATTCAATAAATGTTTTTTTAACACAAAGGATAGTGACTCCAAAAATGTGTATTATAGTAGTGTGAAGTAGCATTATAGATATGCTATCATCTTCTCCACTCCAAAATGCCCTAAACACTTTAATGGGCTTCATCCACAATTGCATTCAACGATCACCTTGAAAATACAAATTGTTTGCTACGTGTGCACGACTTCTTGATCAATAGATAATTACAATGATCTATGTGACCATCTGACCCATTTGGCCATCTCAAATTAAATCATAAATTTGACAGTTTGGGGACAAATCCTTAAATTGCAATGTTTGGGCCCTTCTCGTTGTTTCTCAATCCCAAAACATTTTCAAAAATGTTGTCTTAGAATTGGATCTTTCCCGTCATCTCCTTGCTTAGAGTTTTCCAACGAGTTATCCTACAATTCAATTATCCTATAATTCAATCAAAATTCAAAGTGAAAATTTACAGCCTCAAGAAATTGACATGTCATTCCAATTTAGCTTTACAAGGCCACTCTATTTTGTCTTCCCAACTTCTAGGGCTAGGGATTTTGTCTTTTAGGTTTTATGTTACCTATTGTAATAAAAATGTGGCTTCAAAATTTTGTTAGGAGACTTTTGCAATGGAAATGATCGTGCATCTCTTTTCAAAGATAGCCACCACCACTCTTAGCCATTATGTATCATATAGTATTTTGTCAATCTTTTATTAACAAAACTATTAATTTTTATTGAAACATTGTTTGTTTGCGTTCACATCTATTTTTATGCTAGAATTTGGCTATAATATGGACCACATAATGATATTTTTCTTTAAGATTATCATAGTTCTACAAGACTAAACGTAAATTTATGCAACTTCTAGACACTACTCAAAGGCTTCCTTGAAGTTGTGAATCCACATTGTTGAAATTGCATGAACCGCATTAGAATGAGTATAGTGTCTTGGAAAGGAAATGAACACACTCTTTTTGTTGTTCCCTTTTAGTGCAAGATAACAATATTGAACTACTATAAATATGCCATCTATTTCATGTGTCACTAATTTCAATCTTATTTTTGAGTTGGGAGGACTAAAGTGATTTGTTATCACTATGTGTTACAATGCATTTGTTTAACCTATAGTGTTACTTACTTACACCAAAGAATTTTTTTTTAATGATGAAATGCACATCTCATGAAACCCACGAACATTTCCCCTAGTCTCGAGGATGGTACCCAAGGTAAATTGATCGATTGCAATTTTGGCAACCTTACTTGATGTGGACATCAAGTGAGACCCACAATATCCATAGAAGCAGCTAGAACCCACAACCTCCTACTTGTAAGTCAAAGCACTTACTCACTCAACTAAACCACCAAACTTTACACCAAAACATATATCTCATAATGAAACAAAATACTTTATAAATAAACCTAAACCTAAAACAATGTTGCATTACTACATATTATAATTATTTTATTTTCATAAATAAAAAATGGGATATTATTCTATTTTTCATTAAAAAAATATATGTATCCATTGTAAGTTTTTAGAAATATCCATTTCTATGTTAACTACTCATTTACACCAAAACATATATCTCATAGTGAGAAACAAAATACTTTATAAATAAACCTAAACCTAAAACAAGGTTGCATTACTACATACTA
>JZKD02S1812478.1:130650-177321 GCA_000966675.3 Picea glauca | reverse complement strand
TTCTATGTTAACTACTCATTGAATATTAAAAAAATAAAACACTAAGATCATAATTAAAACTATTTTTATGCTTGAATTCATAATGTCATATTTGCATGGCTCTCTATAGAACATGGCGTTTAGTTCAAAGAGATAAGTAAATGTGCCACATAGGAAAGGAGAAATTCAAGATTAAATTGGACGAGTTGTCATTCCTTAAATTGCACATGCCATGTGAATTCACCAACTTAAACTTATGGCTACAAAATCAGTATATTGGCCAACCAATTTCGTAGTTTAGAAATATACTACAAAGAGTACAATATCACATCATTAAAAATCTTATATATAAAAGAAAGACTCATTTAGAATGGCAATACAAATGGAGGTCACCTCACCTCAAGTTTCTATTATTGGATATATTTGCAAATCTTATATATATAAAAGAAAGACTCATTTAGAATGGCAATACTCACCTCACTTTAAGTTTCTATTATGGAATATATTTGCAAATTCGATATATATGCAAAGAGTACAATGTCACATCACTAAAAATGATATATATCTTAATGTCACATCACTAAAAATGATATATATAAAAGAAATACTCCTTTAGACAAGGAATACAAATGGAGGTCACCTCACTTGAAGTTTCTATTATCAGATATATTTGCTTATATGAGAATGCTATTGTGAACATTTATACCTGCATGATTCATGATGAAGTATCCTTTGGCCTCAAATCACTTTCTTCAAACAATTGTAGTTTATTAGCATACCTGAAATACACACTGCCATAGAGCAGCTTGCATACCAGGATTCACTAAATCGAGCAGTAATTATAGCTGTTGCTTAATAATATGTGGGTATGCCTTAAATGTTATCATCCCAGGCTGTGCAAAGTTTCTGCTTAAATCAATAAATGAAACCCAAAAACAAAAGTGGGCAAGTTTGATTATTGAATATTCAGAGAAGATTCAAAATTTAGTTGGCCAGTACAAGAAAAATAATAGAACAGATTTTACGATCAGAACAAGTATCTAACCTATTTGCCTCTCAACTGGACAATAAATTTGGTTTTAAATTCATTATCATAATATCTCCTCTGCTATGGAAGAAAACACCCAGCGCCCATTCTTTACAGAAGTACACAAAATAGTCTGTAGGAGACTATCTATAATGTTAAAGTTTCTTTACAGAGACGTACTTAATGATCCAACTGCTTGGGCTGGTCATCCTTCCCTCTGTTTTCTTCCAGGAACATCAATGACGATGCATCACTAGTCATAGTCATTCGCTCGTAGCAATCGATGGAGAAAAGAGAAAGAGAGAGCTGGACTGCTTCTTTACTCCACTGTGTACAATATAAGTTTGAAGGCTCATGCAGTATCGGTGGAAGGTGGATTTTCATACAGATAAGGTAGAGGCGCCTGTATCCTCCCAGCGCTAACACGACAGCTCTCATTTTCTGAGAAGAAGGAGGAGAAAGGCTCAATGCGAGGGGCCAGTGCTCAGTGCAGATGCTTTCCCACAGCCCGTCCAGCTCGGCAGCGCGTTTCCACTGTCTGTTGACACAAGCCGCCATAGCCAGCGACTTGGCATTCAAATGCTTCAACACCTCCACCAGAGCATCGTCGTTGTGTTGAGGGCACAGCATTACATCCATTGTCACGGAATCAGGTTTTTACAACTGGGAAGCTCTGGATATAGATGGGCTCCATTATTTAATGCAGCGATCTGCGTATCTGAATTGGGATATCGTGAAAGGCCCAAAGCTTTTAGGGAATTTCAAGGCACGGGTAACGACAGAGTAGAGAATCGAGAAAGCAGACGCGCATGATGTATTCATAAATCATGTCGTCACCATTATCGACAAGTGGAATAATTGCAAGAATTGATTGGAAAAGACGTTTGATGTATAGTCTAGAGCGTTTGAACACGCCTTAACAGGCAGGCACGAATAACAGCAGCTATAGAGCTGTAGCATGCGTACCAGAAGAATTAAGAGAAGATTTAATCGAGTACTGAATTATTTTATTTCAAAGTACGGCCCACGCGAAACCCAGTGCAGATATCGTGTCAGTGTAAAGTACCAAAATAATTGTGGACATTGGATTTGCAGAGAGGAGAGAGATGCGTAGAATCTGTCGTCTCCCTCCAATGGATATATCGAGGTGGTTCGATGGGGCGAGCCGATTTCCTTTTGTGGTTGGAGTTTTCATATATTCGAAAATTTAATTGATTTTTTCAGATCCACGTCAAATCAGAATAGGGAAAATCCCGGCCATTGTTGTACAATTCACGGGATTCGCATCGTAATAGAACTCTGAATCTGACCATGCTTTACGGATTCTTTGACTTGCGAAAAAAGAAAGGTTTTTTTGCTTTTGAATTAGGTTATCCTGCGTCAAAAAAAACAAGTTCCTTTTGCTTTAAAATTAGGTTGCACAGCGAGGAAAGAACGAAGTGGAAATCGTTTATATTTCGTTGTATATGGATGCAGTTCGAAAAAAATGGCGACTCGGCGAGGTACGTTTAGGTTAATTCTCGTTCGGTATGTCAAAGTTAGTCGACTTCAGTGTCTGCACGGCCACGAATTATAATTTGGAATTTGACCAATGTCTTAAACAAGCTAAAATGACTACATATTCTCAATGCTCAGATACTCCCGAGAAGCAGGAGTCATCCAGTGGAAATTTTTAGTGTATGCAAAACTGCTATTTCAGGATTGCAAACTACAATTTTAAATTAATTTTGGAGCTTTGAATTTATCTACTGCAATTTTAAATTAAGTTTGGAACTCTCAATCTACTCAGATACTCAAAATTGAGTCTGTTGTAAATAGTGGGCGATTTGAGTCCCCAATATCAAATGCCCATTCATACCACCTAGTTTTTCAGGTAAAAATTAGTTCAAAATTAAGTAGGAACTATGCCAAAAAACAAAGTTCCACCTTTGTGCTGTGAACTTGCTCACGGAACTTTGCTCTTTGGAATTTTGGTTCATGTGTTCTTTGGAAATTTTGGTTCATTTTAAGACACTCATCTCTTGGTTCTTTGCAAAAGTTTAGCTAGCTACTCTCCCACCACAAGGAGGCACAACACTTATCTAGTGGGAGAGTAAAAATCAAGAATATCTCCTTAAGAAAGATAAAATGATATCTTCGTGCTATGAATTCATGGTTGTGTTAAAGAAACAATTTTATCTTTTATGGTATATGCAACAAACAATAATGGATTGGTAGAATCTAAGACAAAAATAGAGGATAAAATGTGTAAGATTATACTTAAGAGTTTAGGAAGAAGGCGTGGGAACTTCTTTATATGCAGGAAACTTTTTTGAAGTATATTGATGAGATGCATAATTATTTCACACATACTATTATTATGTTTGTCCCAACTAATCTTGATGAAGTTTGTGTCAAAACCTCTCATATTGAGTCAGATGGAAAGAATAACAAGGATAACTACTCAAAGAAATCAATTCAACAACTTGCAAGAAAGCGCAAATGAAAAGGTAAAATAAAACGAACAACCATAGTGAAGAAAATGTTCGAGAGCACAGGTATTTCAATAGAGGACGAACACCTTCACTAACCACTCACATAACTAGATCAAAGATCAACACACCGATGTTTTCATGTGGTAAAACCCCTACGGGGAAACATCCACAGCCCCAACCAATGCGGCCACTTGGAGTAGTTTATTAATGCACAAAAAAAAAATTACAGAGAGGTTTTACAAGAGAGTTTCTCACATTCGATCATCAGAAAATGACCTTCTATGCTCTTTAAATAGAGATCATGGACCAATCGGGTGTTAAGCCATGGATCAATGGTCGTTAAGATCGAGAAGAGTATGAACCGTCGGATCACTCTATGTCGGGAACATATTGTGACCATTGGATTTCCTAATTACAAATGCATACTAATGCATACTAAAGAAACACACTAAGAAACACACTTTTACCTAACGACACATTAGACCAAGTAGATTTTAACTAACTCCTAAGTGTCTAAATATCCTAACATCCCCCCTTAAGAACAACTTTGGATAGGATTGAAGGATTTACAATGGTGACACAATAGGATAAGGAAGGAGGCATTAGAGCCTATTCCCCCTTAATGACAACTTCCTGAACTCCTAACATAGATCGAAGTTTGGAAAACTTCGTTTATGTAAGAGACTTTGTGAAAATGTCTTCAACTTGCTCTTCTGTAGAGCAAAAGAGAACTTCAATAACTCGATCATGAATGAGATTTCTGATGAAGTGCATGTGTAGTTCGATGTGTTTGCTACGTTGATGTTGAACTGGGTCTTTGGCGAGCTTGATGGCACTCTGATTTTCGTAGCAAAGGTTGGTCGGTTGTTGTTGCTGGAATCCAAACTCTGAAAGGATCTGTCAAAGCCACAAGGCTTCCTGACTTGCATTTACTATTGCTCGGTACTCTGCTTCTGCTGAAGAAAGTGCAATAGCTTGTTGTTTCTTGTTTCTTACAAGCCCAAGTGACAGGTCATGAACCAAGGCTGAAAACATAACCTGCAGTAGACTTCCGATCATTAGGGTCACCGACCCAATCTGAATTAGTGAAACCAACCAATAAAGAAGTCCCCCCTGAACTGTAATGTATCCCAAACTGAGTTGTACCATGGACATAGCAAAGTATCATTTTAGCTGCTTTCCAATAGCTTTCATAGGGTGTTTGCATATACCGAGCAACAAGACCAACGACAAAGGAAAGATCAGGACGGGTATGAGTCAAGAATAAGAGGCTACCAACTAACGGTACAGGGTGGTAGTAATCTTGACTCCAGACTGGAAGGGAGAAGGGATTGGTTTACAATCGTCCATGTGAAAGCGACGAAGAAGGTCACAAGCATACTTAGACTGGGAAAGAAAAATTCATTCATTGGTTTGCAAAACTTGGAGGCCAAGGAAATAGTGCAAAAAACCTAAGTCTGTCATTTCAAATTTCTTCTTAAGGCTGGTTTTCACATGGTTTGAAAGTTTTTAGTCACTGTCAGTAAGGATAAGGTCATCAACATAAAGGACAAGGATTATGAGATGGATTTCTACTTTCTTGGTATAAACATTAGGATCAGAATGGCATCTAGAGAATCCAATGGCAATAAGAAAGCTGTCCATTTTGGCATACCAAGCTCGGGGAGCTTTCTTGAGACCATAAAGAGATTTTTTAAGGTGACAAACAAGGCTAGAAGCATTCTGGACATAGCCAGACGGTTGTTCCATGTAGATTTCTTCTTGCAAATCTTCGTGCAAGAAGACAGATTTAACATCCATCTGATGGACCTCCCATTTATGTGAGGCAGCAAGGGCAAGAACAAGGCAAATGGAATTCATTTTGTCTACAAGGGCAAAGGTTTCATTATATTCAATTCCTTCAACTTGGGAAAATCGTTTGGCAACTAACCCAGCCTTGTGTCTTTTAACACTTCCATCTGATGCATACTTAGTTTTGTATACCCATTTACATCTGACAAGTTTTGTTCCTTTTGGAAGAGGTACAAGATCCCAAGTGTCATTGGCCATTAAAGAACGATACTCTTCATTCATTGTTGTATCCCAATCTGGATGACCTAAAACTTCTACAAATATCTTTGGATCATGATTTTTGAAACTGAGCCAAAAGAGAAGAGGCTCACTAAAACTATGAACATGTCTGATGCTGATCTAAGGGATCACCGACAAGATCATGACCAACTGCTTCTCGTGTTGAACGGACCCATCTAGGAAGCGGTGAAGCTGGTGTTGGTTCAGGTTCAAAGGACTCATCTGGAGGAAGATGAGCAGGCGGAGGAGGATTTTCATCCTCACTTTCATCATCTGAAAAAGAAACCAAAACAGAAGAAGGCACAAACGTCGAAGATGGCTCGCAGGTCGAAGAAGGCACAAACGTCGAATTAGGTTCGCAGGCCAAAGAAGGCACAAACGTCGAATTAGGCTCGCAGGCCAAGAGATTTTCATCAAATTTAACATCTCTTCTAATAATAATTTCATTACAATGTGTTTAAAGAAGTCTATAACCTTTGACATCTTCAAAATAACCAACAAATATACACTTCTCACTTTTAGGCTACAATTCTTTCCTTTTCTCATTAGGAATGTGAGCCTATGCTATACTGTCAAATACACGTAAATGACTTACATCTGGTTTAATTTTAGTCCAAGATTCTTCTGGTGTTATATTTTTAAGAGCCTTTGTGGGAGAGTGAATTACTATGTAATTTGCACAGTTGATGGCTTCCGCCCAATACTTTAGACTTCATCTCTTAGATTGGATCATACAATTAGCCATTTCTTTTAATGTGCGGTTCTTTCTCTCAGCAACACCATTTTGTTGTGGTTTATATGGAACAATGTGTTTCATTTAGATTCCCTGTGTAGTGCAGTAACTTGTAAAATTATTGTTCACATATTCACCTCCATTATTTGTTCTTAACCTTTGAATTTGATGTCCAGATTGTTTTTTTACAAGAGCCTTGTAGGCCAAAAACTTGTCAAAAACTTCGCTCTTAATTTTTAAGAAGTAAACCCAAGTACGTTTGGAAAAGTCATCAATGAAAGTTAAGAAATACTTGCACCCAGAGAAAGAAAGAGAAGAAAGTGGACCACATAAATCACTGTGAACAAGTTGCAAAGGACCTGAGGTGTTCCAAGAGGCACGTTTGTCAAAAATGTCCTGATGATGTTTGTCGAGAACACAACCAACACAAACACCATCTCTGCATGAAACAAGAGGAAGACTAGTCACCATCTGTTGAATACATAGTTGTTGCAATGAGCGATAGTTTAGATGACCAAATCGTTCATGCCAAAGTTTGTTCAAGTCATCGATATGAGCAACAAAAAATGATGAAAAAGATGATGACCCAAAGTTGTCAAACTTGTACAACCTGGTAATATAATCAGCAATTCCAGTTGCAAGAACATGCTTAGGATCTTTTAGATCCTTGATTACAACTTGGTGAGGTGAAAACTCTACGGTTTTACCTTCACCTAAATGAGTGATTTGATATACTGATATAAGGTTACAAGAAAGACTTGGAACACATAATACATCATTGAAATGACCATTATCTACTTGAATTGTTCCAGATCCTTCAACACTAAGAGATTTGTCATCACCAACAAATATTTTATTGGTGTTACATTCATTTAGAGTAGAAAATATGTCTCTATCCTTAGCCATATGATAAGATGCTCCAGAATGAATAAGCCACTCATCAGAAGTAGAAGTAGAACTTGTATTGAAGGAGAAACCAGAAGCTAAAAGTGCATGTCCATGAGAAGAAGAATAAGAAGTAGAATCAATACTGATGTTGTACTTCTTCGTCACTGCTTCTAAAGTTGTCATTTTCTTGAAACATTTGGATTCATCATGACCATCTTTATCACACAAGTTGCAATGTCTGTCAGTCTTCTTATTTTTATATTTTGCTCTTTTGTCTCCATTAGGAGCTTAAGTTGTCTGAGTGGGTTTGGGACCCTTATATTGCTTGTTGTTATGGCGAGGATGTTGCTTCTTGGGATTCTTGGGTTTATCTTTCTAATGGACAACTAAGGCTTTGTTGGAGATACCTGCAGTGTTGATCACTCCAAGTTGTACTAGATTATCTTGCTCTCTAATCAAAGCATCACAAAAGTTCTCAAGACTGGGTTTTTGATAAGTTGCCCCTAAAGCTTCTTGCATGGCATAAAAGGTAGATACAAACACATAATATGCACTATCTAACTTAGAAAGAATAATATAGATGCAATGATCTATGTCTATCTTTATCTTACATTCTTCATATAAAGTTTCGAGTGTTTTAAACTTAGATAGATAGTCTTCCATGCAAGAAAAATCACTTGGACTTAAAGTTAGTACTTGATTTTCTAATTGTTGTGCTCGAATAATATTGTGTTTACCAAACACAGATTCAATATTTTCCCAAGTTTCTTTGGGTTTATCAATTGATTGAAGATGGAAACTTAAATCAGGAGAGATGAACATTTCGATTAATCCACGTGCTTCATCATTCCTATTATCCCATTTGGCTTTCTTATCAACATTAATGGATGTTGTTTCCTTTCTCAAGGTAATCTAGTACAAGCCTTTACTTCTTAATAAATCCTCCATATGAGATTTCCATTGGAAGTAGTTGGTGATGGTAAGTAAGAGATTACTTGTAGAATCCATATTAAATATGCAGATAATATGGATTTAAAAATGGAAACTGATGATCTGAATGGAAAGATCTCGAAAAGTTATCCGGTTTAAAAAAAAACAACACTTAAAACGGACTTTGGATGTGAGAGTTATGTCATTTTAAAAAAAAACATAAACGGTAACCGAAGGACCATGTGGTGGTGTAAGTTGTTTTATGAAGTGACTCACTTTTATAAAGAGAAGTGGGGATCACTTTTACAATGAAGTTACTTCATGCAAAATAAATAACTCTAAAATAAAATATTAAAGCTACTTATAGTGATTCACTTTTATACTTAAAGTGAAATACACTTTACAATTTTAGCATGAACTTTTTCAAAAAAAAGTAACAAAAGAGGGACTTGAGCTCAAGACCTCTTACTTAATAAGAAAATTTTTAACCAAATGGTCTAGCAAAACATATTGTATTGTTTCGCAAGAGGATTGGGGTTGTTGTTGTTGTTGTTGAAGACAACCTTAGAGAGCGTGCTAAAAAAAGCTCTTTTCACGCAAGAAAAAACATTTCGCTTCTCAATGACAACAAGGGTTAGTTATCAATTGTTGTTGTTGTTGTTATTGTTGAAGATAGTCTTGGAGAGCGTGCTCAAAAAAATCTCTTTTCACACAATAAAAAAAAATTCGCTTCTCGATGACAACAAGGGTTAGATCTCAGTTAGCTTACCTGGAAGATGCACATTTTCCTATATGTTTCTGATTTTTTGAGATCGCACAGGGTGCGGGGCAAAGAGCATACACAGATCTAAAAGAGTAGAAACCCAGAAACAAATAATATCAAACCGAAATAAAACCAAAATAATACTTTGCAAAAATTTAAAAAATGCATATTCGAGCTTTATACCTTCGGATTTGACTGTAATGGTTGTATCTTGGGAAAACATAAACCTTTTCGAGTGAAACGAAAAATGTCCCTGACTAAAATGAGTGCTCAGGACACAATGGAACAATTCTCTCGGCTCAGAAATGTACGAAAATGACAGAAAATGGAGATGAGACAACTTGGTTTCTCTATCTTGATCTACAACAAGAGCGGGTCTTCAAACAGGTTCTGATACTATGTTCGACAACACAGGTATTCCAATAGAGGACGAACACCTTCAGTAACCACTCACATAACCAGATCAAAGATCAACACATGGGGCACATTACAGTTCAGGGGAAACATCCACGGCCCCAGCCAACGCGGCCACTTGGAGCAGTTTATTAATGCAAAGAAAAAAATTATAGAGAGATTTTACAAGAGAGTTTCTCACAATCGATCATTGGAAAATGACCCTCCATGCTCTTTAAATAGAGATCATGGACCAATCGGGTGTTAAGCCCTGGATCAATGGTCATTAATATCGAGGAGAGTATGAACCGTCGGATCACTCTATGTCAGGAACATATCGTGACCATCGAATTTTCTAACTACAAATGCATACTAAAGAAACACACTAAGAAACACACTTTTACCTAAGGACACAGTAGACCAAGTAGATCTTAACTAACTATTAAGTGTCTAAATATCCTAACAGAAAGAAGATGAAAAACCTTCATGTTCACATTGTAAAAAGGAAGGACATGATGATGCTAAGTGTTGGAAACTTCATCCAAAACTAGACCAAAGAGGTTCAGAAATTAAGAAGGGTAATAAGAAGACTACATCTACAATCCAACAAGCTATTGAATCTAATTTAGGAGATAAAACCAAGATCATGGCCATGGGAATATAAGGTACATATTATTTTGTTAGTTTTAGTGTTAATACCCATTCTTTAAAATATAAAACTATGCGTGATGAAAATAAAAGAAGTGAGCTATTCCATATTAGAGTCATCTCAAAACACAATAAGATTGATACACTCTTTGATAGTGGTTCGCAAGTTAATCTAATTTCTAAATAAACTATTAAGGCATTGGGACTTGAAACTAAACCTCATCCAAAAACATATCATTTAGGATGGGCATGTGAAGATGCTAGGTTTTAGGTATCTAAACAATATAATCTTAGATTTGAAATCACCTCTAAGTTCAAAGATGAAGTAAAATTAGATGTCATACCACTTGACATTTGTGGAATTGTTTTGAGAAGTCCATATGTGTATGACAAGAAAGCTATCTTCTATAGGAAACAAAACAATATCATATTACAAAGGATGAGATTCGATATATTGTAAGATCTCATCATGTGAACGTGTCTCTCGTTACTATAGAAAAATTGAAAAGACTTGTAAATGCAAACAAGAATTTTGTACTCATGATTGTAAGAGCTAAAGATGATGATAAATCCAAATCCTTAAAAGGATGTGATCCTCAACATAAAGATGAATTAGTTAAGATTATTTGTAACTATGATGAAGTGTTTTAGGAACCACGAGGAGTACCTCCAAGGAGAGAGATACAACATGATATTATGTTGTGGCAAGATGCACCTATTCCTAATATTGGCATCTATAGGTTATCAGTGCTTGAGAATGAAGAAATAAAGAAACAAGTTCAGGAGTTGCTCGAGAAATGAGTCATCTGACCAAGTATTTTTCCATATGGATCACCCATTGTGTTGGTACCAAAGAATTATGGTACATGGAGAATGTGTGTGGATTTCGGGGCATTGAACAAAATTATGGTGAAGAACCATTACCCTCTTCCTCGTATTGATGATTTGTTGGATCGATTGAAAAATGCAACTTATTTCATTAACTTAAAAAGTGGTTATCATCAAATAAGGATTTTTGAAGATGATATTTCGAAAACTATGTTCAAAACAAAACAAGGTTTATTTGAATGGTTGATTATGCCCTTCGGGCTTTGTAATTCTCTCTCTACTTTCATGCGGGTTATGAATAATGTATTCAATCCATTCATAGATGACTTTGTAATAGTCGACTTAGATGACATATTGATTTTCAATAAAAGTTGGGAAGATCATGTGAAGCATGTTAGGAAAATGTTAAATGTTTTGAAAAATGAGAAATTGTGCATAAAAATGTCAAAATGTGAATTTGGAAAAACAAAATTATTTTATTTGGGCTATATTGTAGGGGTTGATGAATTGAAAATGGATCCCTCTAATGTTGAAGCCATTATGAAATGGACTAAGACTAGTAATCTAATAGAAGTTAGGAGCTTCCTAGGGGCAGTTCGGTATTGGAGGAAGTTTATTGCTAACGTTTCATTTATTGCATCTACTTTACATGCTTTGACAAGTACAAAGCAAGTATTTCGGGGAGGTAAACAACAAAAATGCTTTGATACCTTGAAAGAAAATATCAACACGGCCCCAGTTCTAGCATTGCTAGATTTACAACAACCATTTGAGATTGAAATTGATGCAATTGATTACGTCATGGGATTAGTGTTTGTTTGGAATTTTGATCCATTCTTATGCGTGTCCTTCTTAATGTTGGGGAGTTTAGACCCAAGGTTCGTCTAGAGTTGTCCAACGAAAACCCCAGAGCACCGGCATATCAATCTTCGCCAAGGCTGAGGAAGGTCTCACCCGAGATGCAGAGAGGATCACAGAGACCATAAGGTCTTGTGATAGGGTTGAAGGCTAAACATACGAAAAATCATCAAGATTGGCATCCATGCAGCTCATATCTGGAAGATTATTAGGACTAAGCATTAAAACAATACACATACATATTCAATTCATACATAATAGACATTGAATGGATAATAACTATCACATATTTATTACTAGAGTCATCCCATCACATCATAAATATACTTTACGCATGACAGATACATATGACAATAATAGAACTTCATATCTTCTCTATACAAATCCTCAGAATTACAACATGCTTCCCAATGCGCCTTTGCTCAACACTTAAACATATACAGACAAAAAAATATATTCAAAGTATTACAACATTACAACAGGCTCAGAGTGAGCTCGAAACTGAAGACTTAATGAATCTCTTTTCCTCAATATCTAACTAGTCTCACCAGCTAGCCCTGTTTCTAATATCAATGCTTCCTTTTATAGCTTTCGTTGTTGGGGAGTGTTGTCGCTTTCTACTTTGCTCCACTCGTTTTCTTGAAAAAAATGCCTCGCACGCTTCTGGTGTCTGCCAGCGTTTCACATAGACTTTCTGTATCATGGAAATATTAATTTCCTGGCTAGCTCATCCTCTGTTCATCCCACGTCCTCGTATGTTGTTAGAAGTAATCATTTGGGGATATTTCCTGATGATTCATTTCTTGATTCCAGTGGGTCTCTTCTTGATTTCCGATGCAACTGACAAAACTTGGACCAACGCGCACTTGGTAGACTTTAAAATTGGTGTGCAACTGAAAAACTTGATCCGATGTGCACTCTCTGTTCTTCAGCGTGACAAAAACTATGGAATGAGCATGCACAACTGTTCATGTGTGCAAAAATAAACCCTAAACTTTGGGTGTCAACAGTATTAATGCAAAGGAGAGAACCAATTTGTTACCATTCGAAGACCTTAATTGGTGCAATAATAAATTATCCTACTTATGACGTTTGGTTCAAAGTGTGAATAAGTGGAAACATTATTTGATGGACAAAGAGACAATCATCCATACATATGATTAGCCTTTGTAGTGTCTCCAATCGCAAACCAAACTACAATATTCATGTCATTTCTGGTGGATGGGATTTTTGTAACAATTCTATTTGGTCACTAGGTGATCTCGATTGGATCATCATACAATTTTTCATTTATCTTGGTATTTTATGGGTGGCAAAATATAGAAGAATCAGCTTGCAAGGCCATTTTAGTGGCAAGTCCTAGTTTGGAAAATTGGGGTTTGAAACCTTTTGGAGCCATTTTGAGGCATTAAACAACTTTTTCTAGATTACAATGTTTAAAATGTGGATCCACACACTTGATAGTGTTCTACACTCGGATACCTTTCCAACAGTGTGTAAAACACCTCAATCAGAGCTTATATGCAAAAGTTATGCCTCCTGCAAGTTTACCTACGGTGTTGATCACCATGGTACGAGTAGATATCACGTCATCCCCCATTACTCATGCATGTGGATCTAGCAACATGTGGACCTTCAATAAGATTTTGGAAGGTCCAAACCTTATCATTAATTGAGGGTCGAGGAATTCAAAACCTTAACCCTAGACAATTACCAGGATATGTTAAATATTGAGTCGTTGGGAGAAGGGGTTCCATTCTTTAGCATTATATTTGTTCCATAATTAAACAAAGAATCTAGGATTGGTATTTTGAGAGAATAATAGAGAAGGAAAAGATTTTGTAGCATCCATACATGCCAAAGTATCAAAGGTGTTAGACATCAAAATTACTCATCTCAATGATGACCTATTGTCGTCATTACAAGAGTCGCATTTTGGCCACAAGTGTCGCAAGTGTCGTAGACATCATACAATCATCTTGCCCATGTCGTGTCTCGAAAGAAATCACAAGGAACACTTGAAGACACCCTCAGAGACTGGTTAAAGAAGAATAAATCATTTGATGAAGAGTACAAAGCTTTTGCCATGAAAAAAAACACTTAAAAATGAATTTTGAAGGCCAACGCTCCCCTACCCACTATCAAGGACTGCCATCGCTCCTTGACCTTATTTGGGGGAGCTTTCAAGCACTATGTACACCCTTCTGGAGGAGTGTTGGGATTTTTTAAGGAAATTTTGTGCAGCGCTCCCCTACCCACTGTTAGGGAGTGTCGACACTCCTTGCCCTCCTTTGGGGGAGCGTTGCAACACTTTGTGCCCCATTCTAGGGGAGTGTTGGGCTGTTTGAGGAAATCTTGGGTTGTTGAGAAAAATCAGGGAAACATCCCCCTCATAACTGGAGTTGGTTGGATTCAAATCTGAGGTCAAGGTTGGATCTTAGGGAAGATCCACAACTGATGGAGAAGGATCCTCAACCTATCCCAAGAATATCTAAGGTGGTTGGGTCTCTCCAAGCTTATATAAGGAGGCCTTCTCATGGTGAAATGGATGGAGCCTTCTCATGGTGAAATGGATGGAGAAATTAAGAAATAACTAACTTATGATCTCATAAGGAAGGAAGAGACATTGAAGGCATCAAACTTATGATCTCATAAGGGAGATAATCAATGAAACATAGTCATTTTTTTTGTGGATCATTTGAGCAAGGGGTTGGACAAGGAGAGCTTGAAGAGGTTGTTGCAGCTTCATCAAAGGTCTGTAAGTATCTCTATTGAGTTCTCATTAATACATGTGCTTGGCCTGTTTCCTTCAAGATTGTGTATTCTTACATGAACTTGTCTTTAATAGATAGATCAGGTTTCAAACTAATCGTAGTAGAATAGGAAGAATGTTTTGTCTTTGATTGGATTGCAGGACTTGTTGAAGATATTGGGGATCAAAGATCAACTTGGACTGGGCGAGGACAAACATCACAAAAGGTACATCTTCTTCCTCTTCTCTATAGATTATATTAGCTAGGTTTAAAGGGATGTCAGTGATCAAAGTTAGCACTTTTCTATCTTGGTCATAGGGTTCTAGGATCCAAGAGGGAATGGGAGATTTTCTTGTAACAAAAATTGGCGACTCCACTGGGGAACGAAGATTTCAGTTTTGGTTTCCTTCCTTGGTATTGTTTTTGGCCTTTTTATCACCTTTATATCATATTCATGATGTGTTTATGATTCTTAGATGTGTTGTTGGCTCTTGAATTCATTCCATACACACTCAATTTCTAGATTTTCAAGAGTTTTTTTAAATTTATGGGCAAGGTTTTTGAGTTCTGAGAGGCCAGCGCTTCCCTGCCTCTACAACCACAGATCTGTTACTTCCTTGCAGGCTCTCATGGAGTGTTTCAACGCTCTGGTACCCTTGACACCGGAGCACTGGTATTTTTCTGCTAAAAACCTTTTTGGGAGTTGATCTTTGAGTCTAGTTTTTGCTTTTTCATTTGTTCAGGGTTATTACCATCTCAGTGTGTCCTTGTTTTTGGCCTCCAACATTTTGATTTATAATAATTTATGATGTTTTGTTTGTATTTTTGACACCTTCCTACCTTACTTTTAGTCATTCTTCTTCTTTGAGATTTGGAATCGATCTACTGCTTTTTTCATTTATCTGATTGAATGAAAGCTATTGTAAGGAAATTCAAAGATCTATCCATTATTCTATTTGATCTTTGAGGTTATTTTTACCAAGAAGTTCCTCTTGTATTTACTTATATTTTCACACCTTTCGGATCACTTTTATTGTTTGTTCATCATCCATTAGCCTTCTCCTACCTTCACTAGCAATTTCACCAATTTTTATGCATTCTGGGTGAGTTTTTCTTCTTTTTTGTTTGACTGTTTTTTGAATTTCTGGGTGGATCAACGCCCCCCTATAGGCCATATCAGAGTGATAGCACTCCCCTTCAATGCTTTAGGGAGCATTGCAACACTCTGTACCCTTGAGACAGGGAGCGATGGTCTCCTTTTTGGAGGAGGTTTTCCCTTTTCTACTCAGATTGTCTCAACTTGTTTTGTGGAAGTATTTACCCATACTTTCTGATTGATTTGTGAAGTTATTTAGGTTGATATTTGGTGCTTATCACCCCTTATTGTCTTTATTGGAGCTTGAAACTTTTTTCGAAATGTGAAATTTCTCTTTCTAGCTGCTTGTTTTGTTGGGACAATTTGAGTGATTTCTCTTTCTCTCTGTCTTTTCTTGGATTCTTCTCTGCATCTTCTTGTACTCCTTGAATGTTTGTCAGTTGTTGAATCCTTGATTGAGTTCTTGTTAGAGCAAGTTTCTACTTGTTTTCTTTCAGTTCTCATTGCTTTGAGTGTATGCTTTGTTTGAAACCTTTATCGCTTCATGTATTTTGCAACTGCATATGACTCTTTCTTCTGATTGAAATTTGTGGAGCATTGAAGGATTTGTATTTACTTTATTTATACATTAGAATCAAACAAAGAAGATAGTTGCATTCTTTCTTTTGGGTAGTGAAACTATATTGCATTTGAAGTAGCGAAATTGCAAGGTTTTTGGCATTTTGGGACATTGTGCATTTGGGAATGATAAAAGTTTTCTCCCTCTCATCATATAGCTTTCATCAAAGTGAAATATTTGCATTCTCATTTCTTTGCATGGTTTAGAGTCGGTCAAAACATAATTTAGTCCACACCATTTTCCTCTTGAGTAAACAACAACCACTAAAATCAATGCTAAACTAAAATTTATCAGACATTTTTACATTTTCTGTTAACAAACCCACCTACATTAGCTTAAGGTGTAGGGATTTGGAATAGGTTGAAAGGATAACTTTCCAAAGCTGTCAAACAAACTTAGCATCTTGCGATAGGGAGAGAAATCCAATTTTCGTATTATCTTTCTGAGATCCTCCTCTCACACAGGGGTTATGCGCGAGGTCGCATTCGATAGAGTTAAGGAGATTATCCCTCCATGGTTTAAATGTTCATAGTGGTCAGATCGTATATTGGGGGTTCTTCTTGAGGTTCAACTGTCTTCATTTGGTCTCGATGCTCCGTGAACTCCGAATCCATTCGGGGTCCTCTAGAGTTCTACCGCTCCACTTGTCCTCAGTTCTCTTGAAGGATTTCAGACTTGTTATCCTGCCCATACGTTCGGACTGGACTGTCGTCTGTACCCACCCAGGGGCTGACTGCGAGTTGGTGACCTTAGTAGCCATAATTTTCAGGGTCTTACACAAGGTGATGGTGAAGGGAAGTCTCACTGTACCTGGAACAAACATTGTTCAAACTCACTCGGGTGTCTTGGAGGGTAAATCCACAATTACTACATGGAATCTTGCACCAAGGCGTAAGTCCGTTAAGCAGGTCGCCAACGTAACTGATCCACCCTCTCTATCCCCGCCCCTTCCTATATTTCTCTCGCAATGTTGGATTTCATCACTAACTAGTGGTTTCATTGTGCGAAGGTTTGTTTGATTGTTTGCTTCTCAGATCAGTAGTGTGTGTGTTTTTTTTACTTAGTGGAACTTAGGTTGAGTCAGTGTTAATGGAATCAACTCCTGGGAGTACCAATGGAGGAACCCCTTTTCCTGGGGAACCTTTCACATTTCCTTCTTTTGGAAACATTGGTCCTCTTTATATTTCCACACTGAGTCTTTCGGGACTCACCATCGGATTACCAGTTTGGTTGTTCCCCACTACGGTGACCTCGAACCTTCCCAGTGCTCCGGTTGCACCTAATACTTCAGATGTCAGTACACCACCCACACATCAACCTCATGTCAACTTTTCGCCTTATTCACCCATTAAATATCCTTCCCTTTCTCCTTCTTCGCCTAGTGAAAGCTCTAAAGAAAGTAGCCAGGTTGATAAGAATAAGAAGAAACGGAAAGAGAAGAAGAAGAATAACCCGAAAAGGACCAAGCCTCCAACCATATCAAATGTTGGATCCAAGCAACCAACTACTGTTAATAGTACTGGGAGTGTTGATGAGGTCAACAAGATTAAAATGAAGAATCTGAAACCCAAATTCCCTTGCATTCTTTGTAAGGGTGACCACTTTCTAAGGAATTTCCCTGGTCTTCCCAAGGTCTTAGAAATGTGGTCTTCCACGTCATCGGCCTCTGCTAGACATGCTGGTGATGCCCCGTCAATTAATGACGTTAAGGTTGGTAAGAATAAGACAACTGTCAAGTTTCCTTGCATGTTATGCAAAGGTGATCATTATTCTTACCTTTGTCCTCGTATGGACGAGGCTTCTTCTCTTTTGGAAAAGCTTCAACTCCCAAATGGTTATCATAAGATTTCCCCCAACCCATCGTTAGTTGATGGAATGGTCAATTTGGTTCCATCCCCGGTCATTCCGGTTGATCAGGTGGTCAATCTAGTTTCATCCTTGGTTGAACCACTAACCAAAGTAGTTGATCCAGTTCTGTCATCGATCAACCCCACTTTTCATCTAAAAAGTGAAACCCAAGTGATTGATCCAGTCCCGTCATTGGTCAGTCCCCCCCTTCATCTGAAGAGTGCCAACGTGGTCAATCTCACTCCTCCTCTGACGAGTGCCAAAGTGGTTTCTCTAGTCCCTTCATCAATCAGTCTGGTTAATCATGTCATCAATCCGGTCACGTCCTTAGTTGAACCAGTTGACAAAGTGGTTGATCCGATCACATCTTCGGTTGATCCCACTCTCCCGTTAGAGAGTGCAACCCAAGAGGTCGATCTATTTCTACTTGTCGAACTCATTCTCCCCTTGGAGAATGAAACCCAAGTGGTCGATTTGATATCGTTATCATTCGGTCCTACTCTCCCGCTAGAGAGTAAACCTGATTCGGCCCACGTCTTTCTTGTTGATACAGAATCTACCTTTTTGGAGGGCATTCCTCCCTCTCCTGTGAAACCCCCTCTAATTAACGAGGCCATCCTTTTTTATTGGGGTGTGCTAACTGGACCTCATCTTCCCTCTCACATTCCCTTCAAGATTACAGTACAGGTTTGTGGTCGGGACGTTCCTCATGCACTGATAGATGAAGGTTTTTCTATTAGTATTTTTTCCTCTATTTCTTGGCAAGATTTGGGTTATCCTCATCTTGTGCCGGTTACCCAGACTCTATTCACTTTTAGCAGAAGAACTAGTCACCCTTTAGGGATCCTTCCTCAGTTTCTCGTAACTTTGGGAGGTAAAAATGCCTTTATTGATGTTATGGTAGTCCAGGACCCCTTGGATTTTGATTTACTCCTTGGGCGAGATTATGTATATGCCATGAAAGTTGTTGTCTCCACCTTTTTTCGTCTAATATCTTTCCCTCACGATGGAATAATTGTGGCTATTGATCAACTTTCATGCGTTGGTCCTAACTTGATTACCAACCCAATGACCTACCTAAACGGGTCTTATATGCAGTCGGTATCACCCATGCCACAGGTCAATTATGTGGCGTTGTCTCCCATGAATTCAAATTCTGATGACTTAGATCCGGTAGTTGACATGGTGGTCTCTTCGATAGGGATATTGGAGCCTAATATCCTTACCCCTATCATAGACCTCAACATGTGTTCCTTCCAAAATGATTTTTTTCCATCCAGTGAAGATCTCTTGGAATCCATGATCGAGTTTTGTCCCTAGACATGGTGTCCTTCCAAAGAAGTATCTTCTTGGAAGCCATGATCAAGAAAATGTCATGAGCATATTTTTCCTCTCTGTGGAAAGATCGTTAAAAAATGAAACAGAGGTCATGAGCATAGTTTTCCTCTCTGTAGCAATCTCGTTAAAAAATGAAACAAAAATCTAGGGATTGAACCCGGAACCTTGAGCATAGTTCTTTTCCTATGTCAAGCTTGTTAAAAAATGAAACAATCACCTCTCCTACCAAGTCAAGTCTTTCGTTAGGTCTCATATTTGAAGCTTCATTTCATCCACACTTATCCTTTTTCTCCATCTAGTACAAACATTGGTGACAACCTCAAAGTCAGTGAATGAATTGAAGCTTGGGGGGCATGTCTCCACCCTTTGATTATCATTCTAGAGTTATACCGCTAGCTTTTCAAGCTGGGGGTATAGTACCAACCATCCATGGGTATCCCAACCTTTGGAAATTATGTTGGGAATTTACAAGCATAGTTTAATTTTGTTTCAAGCTTGTGTAAAAATGAAACCAATAACGAGCATGGTCTTAGTTCCTTATCACGCTCGAAAAAACATGAGAACACAACCGAGTAAAATTTTATCTCTTTTTCAGACTCACATGGATACACGAAAAAGGAACCCAATGGAGTCGTATTTAAGCTCTTTTCAGACTCTCTAACATGAAAAGATTGCTGAGTGATCTTGCTTCCTTTCCCACTCATTAAAAGGTTTGAAAGGGCATCTTTCGAGTGATAATTTATCTCTTTTTTCGGCCTTGCGAGAATAACATTACAAAAAAGAAAAACAATGGAGTCGTCTTTAAGTTCTTTTCATATTCTCTAAAACATGAAAAATCACTGAGTTTACCTTCTCTGGATTCGTTAAAAAATCATACATTGAAGGGCCCATATGGGACCGAACCCTTACTTCTTCCAGTCTGTTAAAAAAAGGAAGAGGGACTTACCGAAGGTGAGTTATATCAAGCATGTGTTACCCTCCTCGAGCTCATTAAATTAAAAAGAGGTACTCATCTATCTGGATGGGGGAAAAATTTGAAGGAAGCAATCCAAGCAGTTTTTGAAAACATCACAAGTCACTCTTATGGTCACCCTTGAACACGACACTTTGTCTTTGCATACATTTTAATCCCCTGAACCTCTACATTGAACCGATCCTCTGAGTTTCTTTACTACTTTGGGTCATCCAATGAAAGTCACAGTATCCACTGCATTATCATGTTTTGGTCCATGTTGTGCCTCAGTGTTCAAGGGAAGTATCTTCCTCGAGAGTCAACCATCACAAATTTCCTGTTTCAATACCCGTGTCAGTCCATGTTCTTTTGATCCACCAATTTACATCTCTGTGTCAGTTTCGTGTCGTTGATGGGGGATAAATCAAGGCCCTCCTTCGATGAGTTTGTTCTTGTCGACTTCAGCACATTATCTGGGAATTAGACTTAGAAACCAATTAGTACCTTAGGACTTGCATGCCTCAATGGAAGGCCTCCTCTCTTTTGACAGTCGATTTACATCATTGACCTCTGATCGGATGATTCCACAAATATTCGACTTCAGCTCATCTATTCACATTTGCTGGAATGTACTAGGGTACCTTGAGAATCATTGACATCAATGGTGATTTCCCTCGCACTTGTTAACGGTTTACCTCATTGACCAGTAATCAAGTGGTTTCTGCCATGTTCGACATCAAGACATCTATTCACATGGTAAGATTCATACTACATCAGGATCGCTAAGAAGACCCTGGGTTTAGTAATCAATCTGATATATACTTTAAGGTTGCAACGGAGTTTCTCTTGAATATTGACACATATACTGTCACATAGATCCACTTTGTATTGGTCTGTGGCTATGTCTTGTCGTCTCATAGATCCACTGTGTATTTTTTGTGGCTACAATCAGTTCATGTCATGTAAGTATAGATCCACATTGTATCTTTGGTGGCTATACTCTTTGTTAATATAATTATAGATCTGCAGTGTATCTTATGGCGACCATACCTTGCAAGTCTTTATCACCCAAGCATAGGCATTCATGCCTTGGGTTTGAAACGTGTCATAATATTTGTTTGATGGTTGTGTGCAGCTTCTACCAGGTTCTTCGCGTCCATACCCTTGCTCAAAAAAGTCTACAAAGTAATTTAGTCATCAGTTTCCTTCTTCTAACTTCGCACTTTCGGGGGGAATCTGTTACACATCAAAATTACTCATTTCGATGATGACCTATTGTCGTCATTACAAGTGTTGCAAGTGTCGCATTTCAACCACAAATTTCACAAGTGTCGCAGACATCATACAGTCATCGTGCCCATGTCATGTCTTGAACGACATCACAAGGAACACTTGAAGACACCCTCGGAGACTAGTTCAAGAAGAAGAAATCATTTGATGAAGAGTACAAAGATTTTTCCATGAAAAAAACCACTTAAAAATGAATTTTGAAGGCCAACACTCCCCTACCCACTGTCAGGGAGTGTCAGCGCTCCTTGACCTTCTTTGGGGGAGCGTTCCAACACTATGTGCACCCTTCTAGGGGAGCGCTAGGATTTTTTAAGGAAATTTTGGGCAGCAATCCCCTACCCACTGTCAGGGAGTGCCAACGCTCCTTTCCCTCCTTTGGGGGAGAGTTGCAACACTCTGTGCCCCATTCTGGTGGAGCACTAGGTTGTTTGAGGAAATCTTAGGTTGTTGAGGAAAATCAGGGAAACATCCCCCTCATCTCTAGAGTTGGTTGGATTCGAATCTGAGGTCAAGGATGGATCTTAGGGAAGATCCACAAATGATGGAGAAGGATCCTCAACCTATCCCAAGAATATCTAAAGTGGTTGGGTCTCTCCAAGCTTATATAAAGAAGCCTTCTCATGGTGAAATGGATGGAGAAATTAAGAAATACCTAACTTATGATCTCATAAGGAAGGAAGAGACATTGAAGGCATCAAACTTATGATCTCATAAGGGAGATAATCATTGAAGCAAGTCATTTTGTTTGTGGATCATTTGAGAAAGGGGTTGGACAAGGAGATCTTGAAGAGGTTGTTGCATGATGCAGGGGCGCGCCACCTAGGCACGTCCGCTCTCACAGGACCTTCTTCTCCTCGGCCCGAAGAACTCGAAGGTTCTTCTATTTCCCTATCGGAAAATATGCACCCACAACAATCTTCCCCCGAGGTCTCCCCTTTACCACCGGGAGATCATCTAAATCTCGCTATCTCACGAGTTCGTGACTCAAAGCCTCCAACTCTTCCTTTCAAATCTTGCGATACCTGATCTGGAAATACGGGTATAGCTCCTTCCTTTATTAGTGCCCTCACCACATGCAACCATGGGTTAGGCTTAAATGTTAGCGCCTCTCGCAACCTCGCAACCTCGTGAGTTGAACTGTCGAGATTTCACACTCATATTCCGCGAACCCCCGAGATGCGAGAATTCAATGGAATGTTGACTTTTATCTCCAAGCAACGTGTGTCCACCCGTCGGCCGCGTTGTCCCACCTTATGTTCTTCCACGCGTCCACACAAATCTCGGCTCCTCGGCACTTTGCGACTCCTAATGCTAATACCTCGGGACTTCTCACAGCGAGATCCCAAGGGCTTCGTGCCACCTGTATTCCACTCACGCTTCGCTATGGCCCACACTGCTCTCCAGCTGTCAGGGTATCGCCTCTTGCAATCTCGCGATCCCCGTGGCCAAATTCTCAGACCTTTTCTTGCGAGGTCCCGATACACGATCCCACGTGCGGATCCAACGGTCCTCCTACGATCCGGATCCAACGACTGTCCTTCTCTCGCTACTCCCGACCTCACGACTTGGAGTACTCAATGCTTGGGCTCTCACCTTGTGAACTTCCGATTTCGTGAGATCTCTCGATCTCTCACCACCTGTCCCCTCAGATGGATGGATACAATCCTCTCGCTCCTTCGCCGCCTCGCGTCCTCGCGCCTCACGACTTTGAACACCCAATATTTAAAATTTCACCCTGCAAACTCCCGAGTTCGCGAGATCTCTCGATCTCTGCCACCTGTCCTCTCAGATGGACGGCTGCAAATATCTCGCTACTTTGCTACTCGCGAAGCTAAAGGACTTCCCTTTCGGTCCCCCAATGTCCGAGTCTCCGAGATGAGAGAATCTCCCTACACACGTCCTTCACAACGAATGGATCTGATCTTGTAGGGATATCGCGTCTCGCGATATCGTTGTTCTTGATACAAAACTTTGGGGCTTCAACTCCCGAGTCCCCGATACACGATACCACGTGTAGATATGACGACTCCTGTGACTCTGAATCGACGCTCTGCCTCTCCTGAGCTTCAAACCCTTCGAAATCTTCTCTCCGTAACCTCCTTGCACCTCTGCAAGATCTAACGATCCTCGAAATTTCGCAAAATCTCCTCAGAAGATTTTGACCGTCCGTTCTTCCTTGGGTAATCCACGAAATGAAAAATATTATCTCTCCATGAGATTCCTTCGCCTTTTCGCCAACCTGCGACGTTTCTTCCTGACTTCAAGTCACACTTTTCTACGTTGATCTTCAGGGACTCAGAGGCCTATCCTTCCTGAGATTTGCTAAATTACTTCAACCTCAACGAGGTTCTTTGCACGCACTCCTTGCGGCAAGCCTGCGAACACTTCAACTGTTCGAGCTTCCTTGACTCTGCGTATGTCCATAGCAGCAGTCCTTCAATACTTCGCTCAGTGTCACAACTGAGACTCTCCTTAGCCTGCGCACTCCTTGCACGGCTTGTATAACCCAATCTCACTCCTGGTGGTATGAGAACAAGAGTTAACTCTCTGAGCCTTCTGTCAACGCACTCCTTGCGGACAACTTCAACTGCACTCCTTGCAGGAATCCTTGCTCAAATAGAGAAACAATTGAAACTCATTCCACTTCCTCTCATATTTTGATCTTAACACATGAAATCATACACATAGCATGATAACAAATGCATAACAGGAAGTAATATTCATGAGCAGAGCATTCAACACACATACACAGAGAATAACACAACAGCCATGAATCTGAATCAACTTCTTCTATTAATTCAAGATCCGTACATGAGTGTTTTCTACAGCTCTCTACTATTCTCCTATGCTCTAGACTCTTCTTTCTCCTGTTCATGTTACAATGATACAAATGAGGGTGTCTATATCCCATTTCCCTCCTGCGCTCTAAAACTGTCTAATCTAAGAATTCAATTCTATCTACCTGCAACTACTACTATAAATGCCTCTGTCTATCTCAGACAAGAGCATATGGCTCGAGGTCTGATTACATTTTTACCAAGGAGCCTAAATTAAATGATCTCATTTATATTCAGTGCATCAACTTCAAGGGAGAATTTAAAAATTCAAAAACTTGCGTTGGACGTCTTCCAGCTAGCTTTTGCTTCCATGTTGGTTTTGCTTGTCGTGAGGGATGCTCCCGCATCATACTCCCTCGCCTGAAAATTTGCATGGGCTCCTGTCCATGAGCTCCTGCACGGTATGTCCATGCTTCCGTATTTCTGCTTCAGTCTCTCAGCTGGCATCTTCAACTGGGTGTCCCTTCCACTTGACCAAATATTCAAAATATTCTTTCCTTCTGGTTTTCTTACCCACTCGTTTATTCAATATCTTCTCCATCTGTGGCTTCTCTGCAACTGGCATCTGCTTCTGCCACTGGACCTCTAGTTGATCATCACCTTCTACTCCTGCTTCATCATCTTTATATGGATATAAATCTGAAACATTAAATATCGGAGAAATTTTGATCCCATCTGGTAACTCAATTTCATAAGCATTCTGTCCCATTTTCTTCAAGACCTTGCATGGCCCAATTTTCTTCATCTTCAGCTTGTTGTCTGTTCCTCTCAGGAACCTTTCCTTCCTCAAATGTGCCAGAACTAGATCACCAACTTCAAACTGAAGTTCTCTCCGATGCTGATCTGCTCTGCGCTTGTACTCCTGACTTGACTTCAATAGTCTCTCCTTCATCTGGCTGTGAAGTTTCTTCATCGCTTCAGCGAATTCTCCTGCACTAGCACTGCTAATATCAGTCTATTCTGAATCCCTCAATTCAGAAACTCCTCTCAGCTGCATTCCATATACAATCTGAAATGGACTTTTTCCTGTGCTCCTGTTCACTGAATCATTGTAAGCAAACTCTGCTTGCGGTAGTATGCAATCCCAACTGCTATGGTGCTCTGTCACCAAGCTCCTCAACAAGTCTCCCAGACTTCTATTGACCACTTCTGTTTGTCCATATGTCTGGGGATGATAAGCAGAACTAAACATCAAATTAGTTCCTAGCTTCTTCCATAATGTTCTCCAGAAATGTCCTATGAATTTTGTGTCTCTGTCCGAAACTATGCTTTTCGGCAATCCATGAAGTCGAACAATCTCCTTGAAAAACAAATTTGCGATGTGAGTCGCATCGCTGGTTTTCTAGCATGGAATGAAGTGTGCCATCTTAGAAAATCTTTCAACTACCACAAATATGGAATCAACACCTCTTTGTGTCCTCGGCAACCCCAATACGAAGTCCATGCTAATCTCATCCCACGGCTTCTCAGGTGTGGGTAATGGTTGATAAAATCCTGCATTCTGTTTTCTTCCCTTTGAATGCTGACAAATCCTACATCTGTCTACAAACCTCTTGACTTCTGACCGCATCCCTGGCCAAAAGTATGACGCGCTCAGCTTTGCAAATGTCTTATCATGGCCAAAATGTCCTGCCAATCCTCCACTATGATTCTCTTTCAACAAGTTCTCCCTCATGGAGCAATTCGGAATACACAGTTGATTGCCTTTGAACAACAATCTGTCTTGGATCACATACTCTATCCACTGGCTTCTGTCTCTGAGAACTAGATTCTCAGCTGCTTCATAAGCTTCCTTAAAGTCTGAATCATCTGCATACATGACCTTAAGATTATCAAAGCCTAACGTCCTGACTTTGAACTCCTGCAACAACAAACATTTCCTGCTCAAAGCATCAACCACTTTGTTAGAAATACCAGAAATATGTTTTATCACAAAAGTGAAATTTTGCATGTATTCAACCCATTTAACATGCCTCTGATTCAACTTTTCTTTTTGAGTCACAAATTGTAATGCATGGTTATCACTATATAAAACAAATTCTTTTGGAATCAAATAGTGCCTCCATTTCTTCAATGCTTGTATGATGGCATAGAATTATTTATCATATATGGAATATTTCTCTTTCGCCTCATTCAACTTCTCGCTGAAATATGCAATCGGCCTGTCTTCCTGACTCAAGACCGCCCAATTGCAAACCCTCTTGCATTACATTTCACCTGAAATGTCTTTTGAAAATCTGGCAACACCAAAATTGGTTGCTCTGTAATCTTTCATTTCAATAAATTGAAACTCTTCTTAGCCTCTTCCGTCCAGTGAAAAGATTTATGTCTTTTCTTCGCTGTATCCATCATTGCTGCACTAATTCCACTGAAATTTCTAATGAATTTCCGGTAGAAAATAGCCAAACCATGGAAACTCCTCACCTCAAATACGTTCCTCGGTGATGGCCAATTCTTGATTACCTCCACCTTATCTGGATCCATCCTCAGTTCATTTGCAGATATAACAAACCCCAAATAAATGAGTTATGTCTTCATGAATGAGGACTTCTTCATGTTTATCAACAACTTCTCTTACTGTAATCTCTTCATCACAATAGCCAAATGCTTCAAATGTTCAGCCTTTGTCTTGCTGAAAACCAATATGTCATCCAGATACATGATGACAAATTTCCCAATGAACTCCTTCAGGACTTCATTCATCAACCTCATAAAGGTACTTGGTGCATTCATCAAGCCAAACGGCATGACAAGCCATTCATACAAACCTTCGTTTGTCTTGAACGTTGTTTTCCATTCGTCACCTTATCTCATACGAATCTGATGATATCCACTCTTCAAATCTATCTTTGAAATTTTTTTTGTCCCACTTAAGCAATCCATCAAATCATCCATCCTTGGCAATGGGAATCTATACCTGATAGTTATCTTGTTGATGGCTCTTGAATCAATGCACATCCTCCATCCTCTGTCTTTCTTCGGACTGAGTACTATTGGAACAACACATGGACTCAAGCTTTCCCTGACCAAACCTTTGTCCAACAACTCCTGGACCTGTCTTTTAACCTCCTCATTCTCCTGCGGCGTCAATCTGTACGCGGCTTTGTTTGGTAAACTAGCTCCTGGTATGAGATCAATATGATGACTCACACTCCTCATCCATGGAAATGAACGAGGTAATTCATCCACCACAATATCAACGAACTCTCCCAGCAGTTCCTGAACTTCTCCTGGTAAATCATCCACTCTTGTGCTAGTCAGAACAATTCTCGCCTTTCTGACCACAAAGAATTGTGGATCCTCCTTCTTCTTAACTTCTGTAAGAAGTTCCTTCCCACTCATGAGAAGTACTGTGTTGCTCACTTCTGGCTTCACCTCTTTATCTTCAATTGGAAACAACATATGAGTCCTCCCATTCTTTTTTAGGGTATAGGTGTTCATCCTCCCATCATGAATTACATTTCTATCATATTGCCATGGTCTACCCAACAATAAATGACAGACATCCATAGGAATAACATCACATAAAATTTTATCATTATATCCTCCTATCTTAATGTCAACTAAGCACTGTTTAGTGACATTTACATGATGTCCCTTCTGTAGCCATGAAACTTTGTATGGACTCAAGTGATCAGTTGTCTCCAGCTCCATCTTTTCTACCATTTTGGTTGAAACAAGATTATCGGTGCTTCCACTGTCCACAATGACTTTGCATGCCCAACCCTTGGTCTTGCAAGCAGTCCTAAAAAGACTGTTCCTCTGTGCTGAGTTATCCATCTCCTTCTCTGGCGTCAAAAGAACCTTCCGCATCACTAGCGATCTTCCGCCTTCAGCGTACTCTATCTCAACATCTCGCCTCTATGCCTCGGCGATGTGAGTCTCTCCAGTTTCTTTCTTTTTCTCTGGACACTCAAACGACCTGTGCCCATTCTTTCCACACGTGAAGCATGTAATTACTCCACCTCTTCCTCTTCATCTACCTCTGGTGTGAGGAAACCTATCATTATCAGCATATCCTCCTCTTTGTTCAAATTGTTGTCCTCGCTGCTCAACATATGGTCTTCTCTGTGAGGTTCCACCTCTTTCAACCTTTCCCTGAGGTTTTTTCCATTCCTCCTTGGGCTTCTGGTGTTTATCTTGGGCAACTGCTTTGCCTCTGGGCTGACTTTTGCCTCTGCCTCTCTGACTTTGTTTATGGCTCAGCTTCTCCTCAGCTTTCAGAGCCAACTGGTAAGCATCCTCCACCGTTCGAATGGTTGCCATATTTAATTCATCCTGAATTTCATACCTCAAGCCATTCATATACCTGACCACCTTTTCGTCATTGCTTTCATGATGACCTGCCCTGATATTCAACCTGTAAAATTCCTCAGTATACTCTTTCACTATCATCAGCTTCTGTCTCAGGTTCTGCATCCTCCTGAACAGAGAAATTTGATAATCCCTGGGAATGAATTTTGCCTTCATCTTTGCAATCATCCTGTCCCAGCTCTTAATCTTCTGCTTGCCTTGGCAACACCTGTCAGCTTGTAGTTCATCCCACCACAATGCTGCATGTCCTTTTAATCTTGTGACAGCATGTCTGACCTTCTTATCATCTTCGATATCTTCATAATCGAAGTAAGTGTCAAGATCTCTAATCCAATATAGCAACTCTTATGCATCCAGATTCCCTTCATAAGCTGGAATGTCCATCTTTGTTTTTGAACTCATCCAAGCGATAGCCTTAATTAAACGCTCATTGGCTGCATCTTCTGCTGGGATTTCTTCTTCTTCATGTCCAACATCACCTTCATCCTCGGATTCACTGATATCTCCTGCATCAGCGTTTCGCCTTTGTGATGTCTCCATGTCTTCCATTCTGGCACGAAGATTTCGCACTTCTCTCTCCATATCTGGATTCTGCACTTGTCTACCTCTTTCTCTGGACATTTCCCTTTCCTCCTCTGGATCGGGTGATTGTCTACCTCTTCTCCTTGGTGGCATGGTGAATTCTTCTTGTCCTTTGCTACAGAAATCAAAGAATCTTTTCTAAGCTATGATACCACTTGACACAGGGGCGCACCACCCAGGCATGTCCACTCTCACAGGACCTTCTTCTCCTCGACCCGAAGAACTCGAAGGTTCTTCTATTTCCCTATCGGGAAATCTGCACCCACAACAATCTTCCCCCGAGGTCTCCCCTTTACCACCCGAAGATCAGCTAAATCTCGCTATCTCGTGAGTTCGTGACTCAAAGACTCCAACTCTTCCTTTCAAATCTTGCGATACCCTATCTGGAGATACAAGTATAGCTCCTTCCTTTATTAGTGCCCTCACCACATGCAATCGTGGGTTAGGCTTAAATGTTAGCGCCTCTCGCAACCTCGCAACCTTGTGAGTTGAACTGTCGAGCTTTCACCCTCCTATTCCGCGAACCCCCGAGATGCGAGAATTCAACGAAATGTTGACTTCTATCTCCAAGCAACGTGTGTCCACCCATCGGCTGCACAGTCCCACCTTATGTTCTTCCATGTGTCCACACAAATCTCGGCTCGTCGGCACTTTGCGACTCCTAATGCCAATACCTCGGGACTTCTCGCAGCGAGATCCCGAGGGCTTCGTGCCACCTGTATTCCACTCATGCTCCTCTATGGACCACACTGCTCTCCAGCTGTCAGGGTATCGCCTCTCACAATCTCGCGATCCTCATGGCCAAATTATCGGACCTTTTCTTGCGAGGTCCCGATACACGATCCTCCTACGATCCGGATCCAACGATCCTCCTACGATCCGGATCCAACGACTGTCCTTCTCTCGCTACTCGCGACCTCGCGACTTGGAGTACCCAATGCTTGGGCTCTCACCTTGCGAACTCCCGAGTTCACGAGATCTCTCGATCTCTCGCCACCTGTCCCCTCAGATGGACGGCTACAATCCTCTCGCTCCTTCGCCACCTCACGACTTTGAACACCCAATATTTGGACTTTCACCCTACGAACTCTCGAGTTCGTGAGATCTCTCGATCTCTGCCACTTGTCCTATCAGATGGACGGCTGCAAATCTCTCGCTACTTCGCTACTCGCGAAGCTAAAGGACTTCCCTTTCAGTCCCCCAATGTCCGAGTCTCTGAGATGAGAGAATCTCCCTACACACGTCCTCCACAACGAATGACTCTAATCTTGTAGGGATATCACGTCTCGCGATATCGCTGTTCTTGCTACACAACTTTGGGGCTTCAACTCCCGAGTCCCCGATACACGATACCATGTGTAGATCTGCCAACTCCTGTGACTCCGAATCGATGCTCTGCCTCTCCTGAGCTTCAAACCCTTCAAAATATTCTCTCCGTAACCTCCTTGCACCTCTGCAAGATCTAACGATCCTCGGAATTTCGTGAAATATCCTCAGAAGATTTTGACCGTCCGTTCTTCCTTGGGTAATCCACGAAATGAAAAAGACTATCTCTCCACGAGATTCCTTCACCTTTTCGCCAACCTACAACGTTTCTTCCTGACTTCAATTCACACTTGTCTATGCTAATCTTCAGCGACTTAGATGCCTATCCTTCCTGAGCTTTGCTAAATTACTTCAACCTCAACGAGGTTCTTTGCACGCACTCCTTGCGGCAAGCCTGCGAACACTTCAACTGTTCGAGCTTCCTTGACTCTGTGTATGCTCGTAGCAGTAGTCCTTCAATACTGCGCTCAGTGTCATGACTGAGACTCTCCTTAGCCTACGCACTCCTTGCATGTCTTGTATAACCCAATCTCACTCCTGATGGTATGAGAACAAGAGTTAACTCTCTGAGCCTTCTTTCAATGCACTCCTTGCGAACAACTTCAACTGCACTCCTTGCAGGAATCCTTTCTCAAATAGAGAAACAATTGAAACTCATTCCACTTCCTCTAAGATTTCGATCTTAACACATGAAATCATACACATAGCATGATAACAAATGCATAATAGGAAGTAATATTCATGAGAAGAGCATTCAACACACATACACAGAGAATAACACAACAACCATGAATCTGAATCAACTTCTTATATTAATTCAAGATCTTTACATGGGTGTTTTCTACAGCTCTATGCTATTCTCCTATGCTCTAGACTCTTATTTCTCCTATTCATGTTACAATGATACAAATGAGGGTGTCTATATCCAGTTCCCTCCTGCGCTCTAAAACTGTTTAATCTAAGAATTCAATTCTATCTACCTGCAACTACTACTATAAATGCCACTGTCTATCTCAGAGGAGAGTGTATGGCTCGAGGTCTGATTACATTTTTACCAAGTCGCCTAAATTAAATGATCTCATTTATATTCAGCGCATCAACTTCAAGGGAAAATTTAAAAATTCAAAAACTTGCGTTGGACGTCTTCCAGCTGGCTTCTGCTTCCACGTTGGTTTTGCTTGTCGTGAGTGATGCTCCTGCATCATTGCAGCTTCATCAAAGGTCTGTAAGTATCTCTATTGAGTTCTCATTAATACATGTGCTTGGCATGTTTCCTTCAAGATTGTGTATTCTTACATGAACTTGTCTTTAATAGATAGATCTGGTTTCAAACTAATCGTAGTAGAATAGGAATCATGCTTTGTCTTTGATTGGATTTCAAGACTTGTTGAAGAGCTTGGGGATCAAATCTCAACTTGGATTGGGCAAGGAAAAACATTTCAAAAAGGTACATCTTCTTCCTCTTCTATATAGATTATCTTAGCTAGGTTTAAAGGGATGTCAGTGATCAAAGTTATCACTTTTCTGTCTTGGTCATAGGGGTCTAGGATCCAAGAGGGAATCCACCTGTCCACAGGGGGATTTTCCTGTAACAAAAGGAAACTCTACAATGAGTGTCTCTTTCTTTGTATCTACATTTCCATAACTAAAGAAAAGAGAGCAGAGCATAAGCCTCACCTTTTAATTGAGTTTTCTCTCATATTGGGTTTCCCAGGACATATCTTGTGTTCATTTGTGTATGGATGGTGTGTTGTTTGGCTCATCTCTTTCATTTTCATAATTCAGTTGTTTTGTAATTTCAAGCAATAAGCTAGTAATAAGTAATTTGGGATCTAAGAAAGAAATTTGCATAATTGTGATGAATTTTTCCAAAGGAACATCCATGATAGATTACGAAGCATATCGGTATCATAACGACTTTCTTTTGGGTATTTTTGGAAATTTGCAAGATCTAGGAATTGGCTTAAGGAAAAAGTCGTAGAATCTGAGCCATGGAAGATGAGTATGTTCACAACAACCCTCAAGATCTAGCAAAAGAGATATTTGCTAGATTGGAAGAGCAAGTCACAAATATCTCTCACAATATATCCCTTCTTATGGTAGCTCTATCAAGCAAGATCGAACCTTTCGAGGAGGATAGAGACACTAACTCAAAGATCAAATCAGAGGGGAAGCAAGGAGAAAATGAAGACCATAAAAAAGAGTCGAAGAAAGAGCCCGAGAAACAAAAGCTACATTCCAGTACAATTACCCATTCAATAAAATTATTTAAAATGGAAGTGAAAATGGATATCAAGCCATACTAAGGTGAGATCGATACATTAAGTTGAATCATTGGTTGCAAAAATTAGAGTTTTATTTCAATATTCACAATATAGATGAGGAATAGAATATTTTGTTTACCCAAATGAAATAGAGGTCCATGCATTAACCTAGTGGGAAATCCACGCGGAGAAACTCATGTTGAAGGGTGAACTTCCAATAAATAAGTGGGAGGATTTAAAAACCCTCATTAAGTCTCAATTCTACCCTATCGGGTATGTAGAGGACCAATGGATCTGTTGGCATTACTTTAGGAAAAGGCAAGGGCAGAGTGTGTGTTGGAGATACTTCACACACACCTAGGATTTATTTTTCCTAAGTTTCTCCCTATGATTATTAGTCATTATTCAACCTCCTATAGTTTAGGGAGAATATTTTCTTCAGTTCACACTTCAGTTTGATCAATTGAGTGGAGTCTAGATGCCATATTGGTATCATCACCATGCATGATTGGGATCATCACCAAATAATTCACATTTTCCTTGGGATCATCACCATACTAGCGCATTACTCATGATTCCCTGATCTCCTCCTCACTTCACTCTTTTTCAGTCAGTTAACTGGAGACTGAGAGACTAGTTAACTTAGACTAGGTGGCGATTCACTCCCATAATTGCCTGAGAGACTAGACTAGGTGGCAGTTTACTCCCGTAACTATTGGTGTGTGTCCAGATCACTCTAGACCATCACTATGGCGCATTGGATTCTCCTCGAGTGCACATTAGTTGAGTTATACAGAGTATAGCATGTGTAAATTATCATGCATTCATTTGGTTAATGATAATTCTTCCATTCTTTCTCTCATGCTTCTCTTTTCTCATATTTTCTCTATAAATTGTGTATTTCATTTACTAGCTAGATATATTCTATGTAGGTTCAACACATTTACATGGTATAAGAGCCGACTAACTTCTAGGTAAAATACACACCAAATTATTTTTGCAGGTACCAAAGATTGAAGACAACAGAAAAATGGAAATTCCAAAATAATTCATTCTTACACCGTACAATTTCTTTGCATGGAAGGCGAAGATGATAATGCATCTTAGAGGCAGAGGATTATACATGTTAACTATGAAAAAATAAACCGAACCAACATCAGACATAGAAAAATCCAAGTATCTAAATCGAATGGATAAAGCGTTTGGAACTATTTGCAGTCTCATTTCTCCTGAACTCCTCTTTCACATATCCTCTTGTAAAACCCCCAATGAAGCCTGGACAACCATGGAAGGTATTTTTGGCAAATAAGATGATATGAGGGAACACATGATCAAGGTGGAATTGCTCACTTTGGATCCAAAAACCTTCGACAATCTCCAAGATTAATTTACCAAATATAAAGATTTGTTGTCGCAACTCAAGGCCTGCAGGGTTGATAAATATAAGGAGGAGAAACAAATGGTTATTACCATTCTCTCCAAACTTGGTATGGAATACTCGATTTTTGTATCTACATTTCATTCAGTTAGGCTCACCTCTAGAGCCACCTGGACAATGCCATCTTTTGAGTCCTTTATCGAGTCTCTTACACAAGAGCAGAACAAGCTCATCAATATGGGAAAAATCAAAGGGCCAAAGGTGCATGCACTTATTGTGAAAGATAGTAGTGTTCATCAATATCATAAATATAAAGACAAAGACAAAAGGAAATCACATGAAAATGCAAAGAAGGAATGTTACTCAAAACCCTTCAATGGTGCCTCCAGATCTAAAGGTGGAAAGGGAAGAAAAGTGGAGAAATGCACTAACTGCCATAAAGGATTCTATCCAGAATCTGCATGTATGAAGAAACAGATAGATCAAATGGCCCAAATAATTCAGAAAAACAACCTTGGATATTGCGTCCTCTAGGGTTCCAAGAAGAAGAAGCCAGAAGACCATAATCTCAAGAAAGGCAATTCTAGCCATGATTTGATTTCCATCAACTCCTCTCCCGATGCTTGGATTGTAGATTCGGGGGTATCACACCACATGGAAGCCAAAAAATAAGTCTACTCTTCATTGGATGCATGAAAAGGTCCTCTTATTCTGATGAGGGACAACTCTCCAGTCGAGATCACCAACAAAGGAATAATTGAACTCATAAACGAAAGCTTCGAGAATGTGTTACACGTTCCCAAACTTTCCTTCAATGTTCTCTTTGTGTATCAGATCAAAAACTCCGACACTAGAAAGAGAGTCATATTCACACCTAATGCAGTGGATATCTATGACATGCAAACCAATTCCATGGTTTCTAACGGTGAGGTAAATCATCAATCTAGACTCTACACATTTTTTGAATTTATTGAACTAGATTTTGCATTATTGCTTACCCATGTTGATGAAAGTAGTAGGATATGGCACAAAAGGTTCAGGCATTTAAATTTTAGATATATGAAACAACTTAAAAAGTAGTGAATGGTTTATGGTCTACCTAACATCCACTTCTCCAAAGGAATTTGTAAGGGATGTGTTCTTGGAAAACACCCTCAAGAGAAATTCAAGAAAGGAAAGACTAAGAAGGATTCCTTTCCGTTAGATCTGATACATAGTGACCTCATGGGCCCCTTTTCCACATCCATAAATCAGTAAATCAAGGTACATTCTCATTTTTTTTTGATGATTTCTCACGTTTCACATGGATTTTTTTTCTCAGACAAAATTTAGAGGTATTTTAACAACCCAAAGATTTCAAATCCCTTGTTGAGACACAGTCAGGTAAGAAAATCAAATTCCTCTAAATAGATAACGGGGGAGAGTATGTCAACCATGAGATACATACTATTTTTCATGAGGTAAGGATTCAGTTACAACACATAGTTCCCTATACTCCGCAACAAAACAGAGTTGCTGAGCAGAAAAATAGATCTCTAAAAGAGATGGCATCTTGCATGCTACATGTAAAGTCAGTTCCACAGAGATTATGGGTTGAAGCACTTAATTGTGAAACTTACATCCAAAACATATATCCCCATAGATATGTCAAGGATAAGACCCCCTAAGAGGCTTGGAGAAGCCTCAAACTGGAAGTGACCCACTTCCGTATTTTTGGTTCACGTGCATGGGCTATGATTCCCTCTAAGAAGAGGAAGGCAATTGATCCACAGAGCATAGAGTGTATATTTGTTGGATACCCCAACAGTATGAAGGGATACAGACTCATTGATATTTCCTCATACCGACTCATCATTGAGTGGAGTGTCCAATTTGAGGAAAGTATCTCACATGTACCTCAACAGCCGCATGTACACACTTTTGTTCTTCCACCTGTCAGAGATGATGATCATGCACATGTTGAATATTCTTCAGATGAGAGTTCTGATTTTGAGGATTCAAATGATCCAGATATAGAGTCAGTACAATAAGATGTAGAGTCAGTGCATGAAGATGCAGATGTAGAGCCAGAGCAGAGGCCCAAGTGAGCCAAGACTACTCTTCAGAATGCAAGAGATCTTGTTGGGGAACCAACTGATACTAGGAGGACTCAATATGATTTTGAGGAGCCTCCTCTTGCACTCATTGCCACTGAATTGATTCCACCCAGACATCTTTTCTTGGTTCAATATTCATATCCACATTCCTATGGCGAGGCTGCTGGAAATCCCTTTTGGGAATCCGTCGTGCAGGAGTACAACTCCCTCCTCAAGAACTAGACTTGGGATCTAGTTCCCTTTCCTTCAAGAAGGAAACTTGTAAAGTGTAGATGGGTTTAAAAGACCAAGAGCACAGTGGATGGACAGGTTAGAAGATACAAATCCAGGCTAGTTGTCAAAGGCTTTCAGTAGGTGCACGTCACTGACTATGATGAGAACTTAGCTCCAGTAGCGACGATGGATTCCATATGTTTGGAACTTGCCATTACAGCAACAAAGGGATGGGAATTCCATCAAATGGATGTGGAGAATGCATTTCTTCACGACAATCTCTCTGAGGAGATCTATATGGAGAAAACCCATGGATTTATGCATGATTCATCTTTGGTCTGTCGACTAGAGAATTATCTTTATGGCCTCAAGCAGGCCCCAAGGGCATGGTATGCCAAGATGGACTCCTACCTATTGTCACAGAACTTTGTACGTTGTAAGTTAGACCCGAATGCTTACATGCTAAGGATGAATTATTCACTTCTACTCCTAGTTGTGTATGTTGATGATTTGTTGATCATCGGTTTCTTGAATTTAGTGATTGTTGCAGTCAAGAGGATTCTACATGACAGGTTCTTGATGACGGAGATGGATTTGCTACATTTCTTCCTTGGACTCGAGATTAGTCAGGATGCATTAGGAATCAAAATGTCTCGGACCAAGTACGCATGAGATCTCCTTGAGAGATTTCACATGACAAAATTCAAGTCTTCCCTGACTCCTTTCCTATCAGGAGTTAGAATTGAGGATGGATGGGACACTCCACTGGTTGACAACATATTGTACAGACAACTAGTGGGGAGCTTGTTGTATCTCACACACTCCAAACAAGACCTCTCCTATGTAGTTGGAGCAGTCTCAAGGTTCATGCAGGAGCCACATGAGATACATTAGAAGGCTACAAAGTGTATCCTTCGATACATATAGGGAACCATCACCTTTGGGATTCACTATGTAGCAGAATCTACATTGGACCTCATCAGGTTCACTGATTCTGACTAGGTTGGCGATAGAATTGATCACAAGTCCACATCTGGTTACTCACTCAGTCTTGGTTCTAGGCCTATCTGTTGGTCGAGCAAGAAGCAGGATACTATTTCTCTATCTTTATCCAAGTAAGAGTAAAGAGGGGTAGTTAACATAACCATTCAGGCTATGTGGCTACAACATTTTCTCACTGAGTTGGGCATTCAGTTTTACCGGTCGATCGTCATTTGGTGTGACAACCAAAGCACTCTGAAGTTATGCAGAGATCCAGTTCAAAGGAAGCGGATGAAGAACATCGAGATCCACATGCACTACATTCGGGACTTAGTACACGAGGGTATCATCGACCTGTAGTTCTATCCTTCAGCATAACAAACTGCATACATCTTCACCAAGACCTTCACTAAGCAGAAGTTCCATTCTCTGCACATTCATCTTGGAGTGAAGGACACAGTTTTGAAGCAACTGTCAGTTATTCTTTTTACATACATTATACTTTGAGAGGGGGGGGGTTTCCCATGAGTTTTTCCCTCTTTCATCGTTTATTTCGGTGTATCTTTTGTATTTGGGTACCTAACTTGGCCTCGTTGCTAGGACCCATTCTTTATTTTCACCATAGTGATGTTCAGGGGGGGTATTGGAGATACTTCACACACACCTAGGATTTATTTTTCCTAAGTTTTTACCTATGTTTATTAGTTATTATTCAATCTCCTATAGTTTAGGGAGAATATTATCTTCAGTTCACACTTCAATTTGATCAGTTGAGTGGAGTCTAGATGCCACATTGGGATCATCACAAGCTAATGCGCATTATCCTTGGGATCATCAATAAACTAGAGAATTACTCATGATTCCATGATATCCTCCTCACTTCACTCTTTTTCAGTCAGTTAACTGAAGACTGAGAGACTAGTTAACTCAGACTAGGTGGTAGTTCACTCCTGTAACTGCCCGAGAGACTAAACTAGGTGGCAGTTTACTCCCGTAACTGTCAGTGTGTGTCCAAATCACTCTATACCACCACTATGGAGGATTGGATTCTCCTCCAGTGTGCATTAGTTGAGTTATACATAGCATATCATGTGTAAATTGTCATTCATTCATTTGGTCAATGATAATTCTTCCATTCTTTCTCTCTCACTTCTCTTTTCTCATATTTTCTCTGTAAATTGTGTATGTCATTTGCTAGCTAGATCTATTATGTGCAGGTTCAACACATTTATAGTGTGTAGGAGTACACCACTAAATTAAAACATAAGGCTATCATGTTGGGTATCTCTCCCAAGAACCTGTTGAGCACTCAACACACCCTAAAATGCCTATGTCAATTTTTCAGTTTTTGGGTACCACTTGATCTTTGCACTGTCTGAACTCAATTTCCTTTTGAGAAATGTGTTGTCTTTTCTTGTTTTATTGACTCTCATTAGTTATTCAGGTTTATCTAACTTTATGAAACCCCCATGAATTAAAGAGGATTAACACTTAAATAAGGAATCAACAACCAAAACACTTCACCCGACGCGCTCAAGATTCAGTATCGGAAGGATTTCAGAGGTAAAAAAATAATCACTTGGAAAACCTCAGTCATTGAACATCGATCATCACCAATATCGGTGAAAGAAATTTTTTTTTCATGAAAATTATCAAATACGGACATCACCGATAGTCGATCCCCTTCGACATCGGTAAAAGGTGAAGGGAGTAAATGTTAAAGAAAAGAGAAACAATATTGTCGATAGCCAATACCCGGTGCGCTTGTCAGAATCAGAGAAGACTGAATCACAACGAACATTCTGACCATGCTAAGGAGTTTTCCCCGATCAAATATTCTCAAAGAATTTCGGCATCGAGCGTTTGCGAAGAAGTTAATCTGAAGAAAAACAATGCGATAGGTTTATCCCCGATCGCCGACCCCCGATACCTTTTCGGCATCGGCGCGCCAAGGTTTATTTTAGATCGCACAACTTGAAGAAAGTCCCGACCCCGACTAATACATGCGAATTAAGTCACCGGTATTCAACACCATGTGTCTTTGCTATATTGGAGAAATTGTACGGTCTAGATTAACCCCAAGTCATTCTTGGTTCCCTAGGTCCAAGTCGCACCTCCGAGTCAGTTTTTCCACATTAGAACCAGACGATGAAATCGATCGACGTCGGAGGTTTTTCGCAGAAGGATATTAATGAAAATGTTCATGGCGCATCCCCGATCCCCAATCCTCCTACTGAGAAAGTGATAGGATGGGACGTTTTAGCGCTAGATACGATTAGATTCAGAGCATTTAAGGGATTAATTAATTCCAAATGTTGCATCAGTTGTTGTTTCATGTGAGAATCAAAATGGCCATTTGAAATTACTAATAGAACACATCACCCTCCGTGCCTCCGCGCCTCCGCGCCTCCACCATCAACCCACGATGAATTCAAGTTGCGGAGATTTGGCGGCAATTTTTTTTGAATTCCACTCATCACCCAAATTAAATGGTTGATACGACATGGTAAGTTCTTCCCCGGTTTAAATTTCCTTGAACCATTGTAAACGAAACCATTCTGTGCACAAAGGAGTTTCAGAGCATCCGAAGAAGCAAAATGAGCAATTCTAAAGTTGTAGAGATCCCTTGAGTATCAAATAACCAGGTTTAGCAAGATTTACAAGTATGTACCAGTCTATGGATTTTTCATGCTTACACTTCATATATATATTTTATCCAGTGTTGCTCTGTACATAGTCTCTAAAATATTTGTTTCGATTGCAGGAACAATGCCTCCAAGAAAGCCGACCACTAGGCGATTATCGTGGGTGTTAAAGCTAAAAGAACCAGAGGTAGGAGAAGGGTCCTCTCCAGGGGTAGAAAAATAGTTGGAATACACTCCAAGGTCGGAACCAGTCATTAAAACATATACAAAGAAGGTTTTCATTCAACCTCCAGCCTTTGGAGACACAGAGGCAAACACAGGGACCAAGACGACACTCCCACATTAGGGAGAACTCTTCAAAAATATCAACCGAGAGGAATTCCCAAAGTACATCCCACACAATGACCCAGATGTGAGAGCGCTCGACGACCAGGTATTCTCGAGTATATGACAGTCGTACCTTCACATGGTAGCAAGCAGGGACCCTGTGTTTCCCTATATAGAACTTATACAATGGCTCATCAACCACACAGACACACATAAGTGTTTAATCAATGACGATAATGGTGGGTGTGTCAGGGTTTTCCTTCTGGTGGAGGTCCAGAAGTATTAAAAGCTTAGAGACTCGGAGGAACAACTGAACATTGATTTCTTCATAATATTCTATGAGCACCATGACACCAGCCGGGTGCTGGCCTCATGGTGGAGAGAGGATAAAAAATCCACCAACCGGACCTCCGACTAGTACCAAACTTCCAACTTAAGGGATCCATACATCTACTTGATGTCTCTCAGTTGCCGGTTGTATGGGGAGAAAGCATGTTCCATATTTTCATAGGCATGGATGCCTTTATCTTACACAGTGGCCATTTTCAGGAGCGAATTCAACTGGGGAACCATCATTTCCAAGCAGCTGAACATCTGCATACAACAGGCTCAAACGTTGAAAGAAGGAGAGACCCCAACCTTCTACATGGCCTCATATTTACTGGATGTCATGTGTGCCAGAAAATTCTCCGTCGGCATGAACCTGAGATGGCACATCGCAAAACTCCTAGTCCACATATATTTCAGCATCTTATGGGAGAACAGGTACAAAAAATCCTACTCCTTTATCTGCAATGAATTCATCGCACGTATTTACTTTATTCTTTTCAAGAAAGAATGCCTGAGACTATCAGTTGCGGCCAAAAAGATGATATCAAATGTCGGCCACTAGTATCTCGACGAGTGTGATACCTACATCAAAGTGTTCAAGGCCACCAAAGCACCTCATCTCCTACCCGCGCATGTCCTTGACCGGCTTGTAGTCGGGGAGATATACTACCAGACCATCCTGCAGGGTTACAATGCCACTCTGGTCAAGGACAAGAAAAGGGCATTCATACCTTGTGGTTTCCACTTAGTCTTATACATGGTGAAGGACACCACTCAGGCCAAACAAGAAGGAATGAGCCAATTGGACTTCAGATTCCAGACCGACTGATTCCGGAAACACAACTCCAAGGGTCTGGTCTTGAAACATGCCTCGCAAGTGTCATCTTATTGGCCATATGCCCACAACAATTTTGAAGATGAAGTATTCACGTAAAATGCCCAGGACTGGGATGAAGTGGTGGCAAGGATGGTTGATCCAAAAATGACCAGGTTCAAAGCCATGAGCCTATATGAAGAGGCGATGATCCTAGAACAATCATCTCAAGGGGTTCCAGGGCCAGAGAAGAAATTATAGTAGCCAAAGCAGCAGAAGCCCCCCTGGTAGCCCCAATGCAAGATAAAGGTTTCCCCGTGGCTCGGGATGCATGGGATAGGGGGTTACTCATTATAGAACAAGAACAATGGATAATTGATCAGCTGTAAGATGACCCAAACCTCATAGGTATGACAAGGCTCCCTTGTCGATAACCCAGATGAAAGCCAGATAGGCCCAAGCGGCCTTGAACTGATAGACATCAATGAAATAACCAGGTTAGACGACCCTGAATTCACAACACCAACGGTGAGATCAATGACATGTGTTTCAACTCAGCCAAAGATAGTCGAAACATCAGGGAGAACAAGTGTGCCAAACCCCCTAAGAGAATTGATTAAAATCTATGATGATGATGAGAGCCCGGAGGTATCCCTTGTGACCCCTATACATATCGAAGAGGAAAAGGAGCCAGAGAAGACATCTTCTCCAGTTCACGACGTTCAAATTCAGTGGATTCCATAGAACCAACAAGAAGTCGAGAGTTTCTTGGACATTGAGCTACCCAATGCACCAGAGACCCAAGCAGACAGTTTGAAGGACGAGCCAGGGTCGGGTGAACAAAAGGAAGAATCTCCATAGAAGGAAATTAGTGTCTCAACTACTGAGGATCAAGTAAGTACCGAGCCTACCCATGATGCCTCAATTTCAATCGGTACTCAACTCCCCGATAAGCAACAGAAAAAAGTCGGGCCTTCAGAACACAAGGAGGAAGTTCAAGAACCTAGTCTTGAACAAGTATATACCATCGAAAGTCTGGGGAATAGACTCACTTGGGGAGATTAGAAAATCCTTGAACCCATGGATGAAGTAGTCGACATAAATGCCATCTCTTATGATCAGAAAAGGAAAGATATCATCCAAAGAAACACCAAGAAGACGAGGATCAATTTAGATCGTTCCATCCTCATCACCACAGAGGAAAATCTGATCAACATAGAGCATGCTAAGACGTCCAAACTTATCGGCACAAGGATGGAAATCACCAATGCCACCCTGGACAGAGCTAAAAGAGATGAAGAAGAGTTGGTTGTTTCCCTGAAGGAAATGGAACATTTTCACCACTTGGCGAAATATTATCAGGACGCCATAGAGGCTGCGGTGTTCCTAAGGAGCAAATTCCAAGAGGCCTATAGAAAATTTACAGATGAGCGGCACCTATTCACTGTAAGGATAGTCGATCTTCAGGAAGACACCCTCATGGCACTTGCGATGTGAAAAGATATGGAGAGGTGGTAGGATAAAGCACAACAAGACATGGAAAGGGTCGACTATATCAATGCGGTCCAACAGGGTCAATATACAGACGAGCACAACATTCGGGTGTTAAAAGAGAGCAGCCTTGATTGCATAAAGAAATCGACCGAGTATTAGGCAAAAATGGCTTGGGAACCTCATTGGGAAATCCAAGAAAAATGGGCCACGTGCGAGAAAATATGGATCAGGATCAACCGGGTAGTGAAAGAGATTGGCCTCGCCGAGTTTGGCACACCCTATGAATTTGTCGACTTGTGCGACAGAGTCCAGATTCACACTGAACAAGAATCATCTTGGTTCGAGGAAATAGAAAAGGTAACATATATGGCACCAGGTTAGGTGTGATTGTTCATAGAGCTCCCGATCAAAGTGCGGGCTATGTTGCAACAGTTAAGTGCCAAAATAGTCAAGTATCAGGTACATGTAGTAGAGATAAGAGAGATTCACTCGGCCCCAATGGAACAACATAGATTCCCGTATGCCAACACATGTGAGGATCTATTCATCAAGTGGTTAGAGTATGAGAAGAGTCAACCACTTAAGTGATATCCTGAGATGACTCTTAGAAAAAATGATAGAAGAGAGTGCAATGTGGTGAGTTTTGTTTCACTTATTTGCACTTTAATAGTTATTTTTAGTTAATTTTATGTTATAAATAAGAGCATCGACCGATTAGTTATGGATTGATGGTTGCTGCAAAGACCCTCATATTTGGTTTTGTTAAGAACTATTTCGAAGCTTCCTTTAATTGAGAAGTCAGTTTGGGACCATAGACAAGTTTTTGTTGTTTTCATCAAATGCGTGTATCATTGGATGTGGAGAATAATTATTTCTTATTTCCTCTCATGAATGGATGTTGTAACGAGTAAGAGCTACTAAATCTATTGATAAGTTATTTGATGCAATGTTTTATAGTTCTTTCCTTTAATGATGAAGATAAATCGTTGTGTTATTATGTGATTGATGATTAGAGTTAAGTGAATTATTTTACTTTCCATCGTTTATCGCATGCATGTTTTCTTTGGATAAATCGTATCAGAGTCAGTAATTGGATTACCAACATGGTTAATGTATTAGTACTAGGCCTGTGGTAGAGAATCGTTGTCTGCATGCTAGAGTGAAAGGGTTATCCCAAGCTTAGCCTCTTCTCCTGTAGTTAAGTTTGTTCCCACTTTGTCACTTAGTTGGTTTATAACGGATTTATCTTATATCAATACTACCTAATAGAAAACACAAAAAGAGAACGTCTAAACTAAAGGAGAAAGCCTTCACGAGAAAATGTAAATCCCATCGATCATTTTGGTCAGATTGTAAAATCTGGAGAACCATCCACTATTAAACATTGCAGAGTCTAATTGGGCCTTGGTGGTGGGTTTGGTTCCTACTTTTGAGTTAAAGGGATCTAGGACCCCTCAACATAATTGGTGCTATAAGGAGGGTTGAAGAATGAATGGATGAATATATATTTCACATAATGTTTCAAACAACCCGTAGATTCAAAAACAACCCACATGCATGGCTAGTCATTACCAAGACAACCCACACACATTAAGTACTCCCGAGACGAGTAAATCACCCCAACACGAGGAAGAATGCATGTTCCCTGATATACCTTACGCTCTTCCTCATGAGGAACTAAATCAATTCAGAAGAATCACAAGAGCATACGCCTGACATATCGGTGTGTTGCCCTTAGCTCTGTTACTTCCTTGAAGAAAACAAGTAAGCAAACCAGTGGTCGATACCCCCGACCAAGTTTTTGTGCACACAGTAGAAGACCTGATAGATTTCTCTCTCACTGAAATTGAACATCCTCTTAATCTAATCTTTGAAATGCCAGACGACAACTTCTTTAAGCCGAACGATTTTCCAGAAGAAGAAGGGTTTAACTCAGAACGCTCAGTTTCAGGATCTGAAGACATGGAAGATAACAATGACCATTATTAAGAAAGGGGAAACCCACCTCATAATAATCAACCTTGGTTGGCCAGAGATGCTCTGTCCATCCCATGACGAGTACATAACCTTGCTCGATACTTGGAAAAGTTACTTCCTAAATTCGACCTTGAAACCTCAGGATTGCCTGAAGACCATATCAAGAAATTCATACTAGCTATCAGAATTATGAATGTCCAACATGAATACGTAGTTTCCAGGATATTCCCTTACTCTTTCGAGAATTCAACCTCCACGTGGTATTTTAACTTACCCGTAGGATCCATAACTAGTTAGATGAAGTTTCAAAAGGACTTTCTAGATAAATTTGCAGAAGAAACTACTACAGGATATTTGATGGATGAGTTGTTCGCCGCCACCATGAGTTCGAAGGAAAGGGTTAAAGACTTCAATCAAATATTTACCACCATCTTAAACAAATTCCAGCCCGAGGCTAAACCTACTCAAGATTTTCAAATCGAAGTATACACTAATGCTCTCCCATCTTCTATTTCCATGTTTGTGAAATGGGCTGCCAAACCAACCTTAGCTGAGAATTTTGAAGAAGACAAAATGATAGAGTTCCAAATGAAGGGATGCAAAGAAGGCCATGTCTCGCTAGTTAAGAAAGAAGTTCAAACCCCTCCCAGGGGAGGAATCCTGTTGACTAGACCCCCAGGGAAACAAATAGAATAAGCTCCTGAAAAGGGAAGTGGGGACATAGAGTACCTACAACGCATGGTCAAAAAACTATCAAACGCAAGCATAGACATGAAGAGAAGTGAAGGAGAGGGAAACCAAGGCCAGAGGCCCTATAAGCCTTTCTTTAAAAGGAATCCACCATTCAAAGCAATTGAACCTTCCCGAGTGCCCTCCTAATGGAGAGGTGTGCAATTCCAATAGTACCTTTTGTTTGAGTTGGGATTTCTTACATAAATATAAGTGATCTTTGTACCATAGTGAATCATTTTTCCATGTAAANCTGATGCACTGGAATCCTGCTACAACCTTTGAATGAGAGTCCACACTTTTTCGTCATTCTTCCATTCATCCCTTGCTTCTATTATCCAATCGGGTTGGATGATCGAGATAGAACACAAAAAGGCCTCAACATCTTCATCCTTTCTTGAGAGTGCATCTGCCACAATATTTTGCTTCCCCTTTTTATAGAGGATTTCAAAATCATAACCAAATATCTTGGTTACCCATTTTTGTTGTTATTCTAAAGATATTCTTTGTTCCAAGAAGTATTTAAGACTATCATGAGCTGTTTTGACCTTGAAGTGCCTACCTATTAGTTAAGGACACCATTTCTTCAATGCATGTAGTATTGCCATCATTTCCTTTTCATAAATGGGTTTTTGTAAGTCCTTTCCCTTGAGTGGTCGACTTTCAAAAGCCAGGGTCCTTACTTCTTGCATTAGGACAACACCAATTGCATTTCCCGAGGCATCACATTCCACAATAAAGGTTTTTGTGAAGTCTGAAGTTGTCAAGACAGGAGCTTTACACATCACCTCTTTAAGTTGTTCAAAAGATTTAGTTGCCTCTAGAGTCCATGAAAATGAATCCTTCTTAGTTAGTGTCGTTAAAGGTGTTGCTATTC